>JAVHZZ010000009.1:45917323-45957323 GCA_036250195.1 Mixophyes australis | reverse complement strand
TACCTGGACTGCATAGAGGAGTGGGTCACCACAATATATATAATAAGAAAACCATCAACTTGTATGATTCGCACCAATAAATGTACCTGGACTGCGTAGAGGAGTGGGTCACCACAATATATATTAAAAACCCTGAACTTTTATGATTCGCACCAATAAATGTACCTGGACTGCGTAGAGGAGTGGGTCACCACAATATATATTAAAAACCCTGAACTTTTATGATTCGCACCAATAAATGTACCTGGACTGCGTAGAGGAGTGGGTCACCACAATATATATTAAAAACCCTGAACTTTTATGATTCGCACCAATAAATGTACCTGGACTGCGTAGAGGAGTGGGTCACCACAATATATATTAAAAACCCTGAACTTTTATGATTCGCACCAATAAATGTACCTGGACTGCGTAGAGGAGTGGGTCACCACAATATATATTAAAAACCCTGAACTTTTATGAATCGCACCAATAAATGTACCTGGACTGCGTAGAGGAGTGGGTCACCACAATATATATAATAAGAAAACCATCAACTTGTATGATTCGCACCAATAAATGTACCTGGACTGCGTAGAGGAGTGGGTCACCACAATATATATTAAAAACCCTGAACTTTTATGATTCGCACCAATAAATGTACCTGGACTGCGTAGAGGAGTGGGTCACCACAATATATATTAAAAACCCTGAACTTTTATGATTCGCACCAATAAATGTACCTGGACTGCGTAGAGGAGTGGGTCACCACAATATATATTAAAAACCCTGAACTTTTATGAATCGCACCAATAAATGTACCTGGACTGCGTAGAGGAGTGGGTCACCACAATATATATAATAAGAAAACCATCAACTTGTATGATTCGCACCAATAAATGTACCTGGACTGCGTAGAGGAGTGGGTCACCACAATATATATTAAAAACCCTGAACTTTTATGATTCGCACCAATAAATGTACCTGGACTGCGTAGAGGAGTGGGTCACCACAATATATATTAAAAACCCTGAACTTTTATGATTCGCACCAATAAATGTACCTGGACTGCGTAGAGGAGTGGGTCACCACAATATATATTAAAAACCCTGAACTTTTATGATTCGCACCAATAAATGTACCTGGACTGCGTAGAGGAGTGGGCACTGGGCACCACAATAAAATATATAAAAAACCTTCAACAGATCTGCATTACACTACACATACGGCTGCTCCTCCATCCTCTCCATCATATACATGTTGGAGTTTTAGCGTGTGACAACCTCTTGTTTTTGATAATGTCAGTGCATTTTGAATATTTTTCAATTTGCCCCACACCACTGAATGTACTTTGTCTATGATACGCATCTATCTATCTTGACTGCGTAGTGTGGTGGCCCCGGTACACAATTTGGTACCGAGGCCACAATATAATTAAAAAATTGGGCATCAACTGTCACCGTTGTTTAATATCTGATACACCTAAATATGGACTGCACAGTGGAGTGGCCCCGGTAGTAAATTTGGTGCCGGGGCCACAATACCTCCTCCAACTTCCAAGTGTAGTGTTTATAAAGACAGACAGCGGCGAAGTGTTATTAGTTGACTTTCTTAACCCTAAAATTGTCCCTGTTGCAAATATTCGTGCAATGGACAGTTACTTTTTTATTGAAAGACTCAAGCTTTCAAGTGTAGTGTTTATAAAATATAAACAACAATACAGTAGTTTTAGAGCACGTCAATACCTCTTGTTTTAAATTATGACAGGGCATTTTACTTTTGGTTTAATTTCTTGAATTTTTTTAAATTTGGTTTTGCTTTTTGAACATGGCAAACGACTGTTGATTGGTCATATAATGCAAAAAAAAAAGTTCCAAGATGGAATTGTCCTTGGGCCCTCACACCCACCCTTATGTTGTTGAAATAGGACATGCACACTTTAACAAACCAATCATTTCAGCGACAGGGCCTACCAAACAACTTTGGCTGAAATGATTGGTTTGTTTGGGCCCCCACACAAAAAAAGCTATTCATCTCTCCCTGTACAGACTCAACAGGCTCTACTGAGGCAAGATGTCGTCCTCATCCTCAACCTCTGATTCCTCTCCCCCTACAGTGTGTACTTCCTCCTCATCACTCATTATCAATTCGTCCCCGCTGGACTCCACAACCACAGGTCCCTCTGTAGTATCTGGAGGGCAGTGCTGTACTTCATTGAGGAATTGATTATTCATTTTTATAAACATCATTTTTTCAACGTTGTGAGGAAGCAACCTCCTTCGCCGCTCACTGACAAGGTTCCCCGCTGCACTAAAAACTCTTTCCGAGTACACACTGGAGGGGTGACAACTCAGGTAAAATAGAGCCAGTTTGTACAGGGGCTTCCAAACTGCCTTTTTTTCCTGCCAGTAACAATATGGACTGTCTGACATGTCTACTTGGATGGTGTCAGCAAAGTAATCATCCACAATTTTTTCTATTGTGACAGCATCCAATGCAGCGAGAGTAGACATGTCTGCAATGGTTGGCAGGTCCTTCAGTCCGGACCAGATGTTATCAGCATCCCCGCCAGTGCCTCTTTTGGGAAAACTGAACTTTTTCCTCGCAGCCATAGATGTGGAAGAAAATGAGGGTGGAGCTGTTGGCATGTCACGGTCCTCTTCAGAGGACAATCTCCTGACCAGCAGGTCTTTGCACCGCTGTATACTTGTGTCCGCCGGAAACAGAGAGACAACATATGCTTTAAACCGAGGATCGAGCACGGTGGCCAGAATGTATTCCTCTGACTTTAAAAGAGTGACCACCCTCGGATCCTGGCAAAGCGTACGAAGGGCTACATCCACAAGAGCTACATGCTTGGTGTAATCGCAATGGCTTACCAGCTCCTCCCTCACTTTCTCCAGCTGCTTCTGCAACAGCCTGATCAGGGGAATGACCTGACTCAAGCTGGCAGTGTCGGAACTGACTTCTCGTGTGGCAAGTTCAAATGGCTGCAGAACCTTGCACAACACGGAAATCAGTCTCCACTGCGCTTGACTGAGGCGCATCCCCACTCCTTTGCCTATGTCGTAGGTGGCTGTGTAGGCCTGAATGGCCTTTTGCTGCTCCTCCATCCTCTGCAGCATATAGAGGGTGGAGTTCCAGCGCGTCACAACCTCTTGTTTGAGGTGATGGCAGGGCAGGTTCATGCTTTTTTGATGTGCCTCTAGTCTGCGGTAGGCACTGGCTGAATGCCGAAAGTGTCCAGCAATTTTGCGCGCCACCGCAAGCATCTCCTGCACACCCCTGTCACTCTTGAGGTAATGCTGCACCACCAAATTAATGGTGTGGGCAAAACATGGGACGTGCTGGAAATTGCCCATATTTAATGCCCGCACAATGTTACTGGCATTGTCTGACACCACAAATCCCCATGAGAGTCTAAGTGGGGTAAGCCACTGGGAGATAATTTCCCTCATTTTCTCTAATATGTTGTCAGCGTTGTGCCTCTTATTAAAGCCTGTAATACACAATGTTGCCTGCCTTTGCACGAGCAGCCATTTTGTAGTTGCTGCTACTGATGCAGCTGTTGCTGTTGCTGCGGAAGGGGATGCATCTACCCAGTGGGCTGTCCCAGTCATATAGTCCTTCGTTTGCCCAGAACCACTTGTCCACATGTCCATGGTTAAGTGGACAGTGGGTACAACCGCATTTTTTAGAGCACTGAGGACACTTGATCGTACTTCTCTGTACATCTTTGGTATCGCCTGCCTAGTGAAGTGGAATCTCGACGGGATTTGGTACCGGGGACACAATACCTCCATCAACCCTCTAAATCCCACTCCACTGATGGCGGACCCCGGGCGCACGTCTAACACCAACATTGCAGTTACAGCCGCAGTTATACGCTTTGCAATAGGGTGACTACTATCGTATTTTGTGGTCATGGCAAACGATTGTTGGACGGTCAATTGTTTTGTGAAAGACTTAGCGGTCTTACGACTTCCCCTCTGGGAAGATGACTGACTAACAGCAGCAACAGCAGCAGTGGCAGTAGTAGGCGTACCGCTGCAGGATTCCTCGGATGAATCCCGTATTGAGGAGGACTCAGTCTGGCTGCTGACTTGGGCTGCAGGACTGAATCTGATGGAGATTGTGGAGGAAGTTGACGAGGAGGGTGTTGCTGGTGTGTATCCAACTGGACCACGGGATTTAGGTGTCCCTGTACCGATGAGGGTCCTAGCCCCAGTTCCTGAACTAACCACTGAACTATGAAGGTTATTCAGGTGACGTATAAGGGAGGATGTTCCTAGGTGGGCAAGATCCTTACCCCTGCTTATTTGAGCTTTACATAAGCTACATATGGCCATACATTGGTTGTCTGGATTTGGATAAAAATAACTCCAGACCAAAGAGGTGCATTTTTTGGTCTTCTGACCAGGCATGACGATGGGCTTTTTAATCCCATGGACATCAGCTGTTTCCCCCCCTGGTGCCTCATTTACAATAACCACATCACCATCCTCATCATCAAGTTCCTCCACAGCGCCAGCTACATCATCAATAGCCTCCTCCCGAGCCACTACTTCCCGTACAGTGATGGGAAGGTCAGGCTTGACAACCACCAACATCCTTGGACTCGCCTTGTGGATTTGTGATAATTTCTCTTTAGAAGGCAGAGTTGTTTGCTGTTTTGTTGCTGACAGCATAACTCTCTTCAATTTTTTGTAGGGGGGGAGGAGGAGGAGGGCTAAGATCCGTGGGTGAAGCTGAACCACTAGTCATGAACACGGGCCAGGGCCTAAGCCGTTCCTTGCCACTCCGTGTCGAAAATGGCATATTGGCAACTTTACGTTTCTCCTCAGATGATTTTAAGTTTCTCTTTTTGCTACTTTTTCTTAACTTGGGCTTTTTGGATTTTACATGCCCGGTACTACGAGATTGGGCATCGGGCTTGGAAGACGACGTTGATGGCATTTCATCGTCTATGTCATGACTAGTGGCAGCAGCTTCAGCATTAGGAGGAAGTGGGTCTTGATCTTTCCCTACTTTATCCTCCAAATTTTTGGTCTCCATTATATGTAGCACAAGATACTGCAGAATGTGTGAACTTGGTGATATTGCAGTACCAATGGACTTATACTGCTGGATTGGTTTTGCAAATTTGGTTATAATTATATATTTTATTTATTTTTTTAATTTTTAATTTTTTTTTACTTTTTTTTTTTTTTTTAAAAACTTGGGAATAATGGGGAAATAACTATGCCCTTAGAAGCACAGAGCACAGGACACAGCACCACTGGACTGAACAGGACACGGCACAGGACCCAGCAGCACTACGGATCTCAGCAGGATAGAGCACAGGACACAGCACCACTGGACTGATACTGCAGAATGTGTGAACTTTGTAATATTGCAGTACCAATGGACTTATTCTGCTGGATTGGTTTTGCAAATTTGGTTATAATTATATATTTTTTTTTTTAATTTTTAATTTTTTATTTTTTTTTTACTTTTTTTTTATTTTTTAAAAACTTGGGAATAATGGGGAAATAACTATGCCCTTAGAAGCACAGAGCACAGGACACAGCACCACTGGACTGAACAGGACACGGCACAGGACCCAGCAGCACTACGGAACTCAGCAGGACAGAGCACAGGACACAGCACCACTGGACTGATACTGCAGAATGTGTGAACTTTGTAATATTGCAGTACCAATGGACTTATACTGCTGGATTGGTTTTGCAAATTTGGTTATAATTATATTTTATTTTTTTTATTTTTAATTTTTTTTTTTTTTTTTACTTTTTTTTATTTTTTAAAAACTTGGGAATAATGGGGAAATAACTATGCCCTTAGAAGCACAGAGCACAGGACACAGCACCACTGGACTGAACAGGACACGGCACAGGACCCAGCAGCACTACGGATCTCAGCAGGACAGAGCACAGGACACAGCACCACTGGACTTTTACTGCTGAATGTGTGAACTTGGTAATATTGCAGTACCAATGGGCTTATACTGCAGGATTGGTTGTGCAAATTTTGTGGTAATTGAAAAAAATTTAATTAGTTTTTGGTATTTTTTTAAATAACTTTTTTTTACTTTTTTAAACACAGGGGAATATTGGGAAAATAACTATGCCCTTAGAAGCACAGAGCACAGGACACAGCACCACTGGACTGAACAGGACACAGCACAGGACCCAGCAGCACCACTGACCTCAGAAGGACAGAGCACAGCACACAGCACCACTGGACTGATACTGCAGAACACAGCACAGCACAGCACAGCACAGAACTAAACAGCACAGCACAGAACTAAACAGCACAGCACGAGATCTACCAGGACAGAGGACCACCTAACACACCCTCCCTCTACCCTGATCAATGCCCGAGTGAAGATGGCGGCGACTAGCGGGGAATTTATAGGATCCGAGTATCGCGAGATCCGACAACGGGATTATGAGTCAGAGCCTCAGTTTCAGATTTGAATTTGGCGCCAATACCCGGATCTGTCTCGGATCCGACTCGGATCGGCAACGTTCGGGTGGGCTCGGATTTCATAAATCCGAGTGCGCTCATCCCTAGTATTTATCTGTTGCAGTAAAATCTATCCTGATCTTGATCATTATGAAAGGGTTACTTTAGTAAGATACAGGGCCTGATGCTGAGTTGGATGTTCACTAGTTTGAGTAGCCTACAATCTGCATGCACATATGCAGACTTGCTTGCATTTGACCCGTGCACCTGCTGGCGACTAGAAAGGCACGAATGAGGTGAGAAGGGGCAGTCTAACTTAGGCTGCATGCAGTAGGGCTGTTTTCGTGTAAATGTGGACAGATGCAGGCCTGCACAGAGATATACGCTTGTCAGCAGCCATCTCAATATTGGTAGCCATAGGGCTGGTGTAAGTACACATTGATGATAATGATGGTTGCCAGCACTAGCTACCCCTTTCTGATTGGCTGATTGTGTGTATAAGTGTATGTGGAAATATGCGTAAATCACTCATATGCTACTGATGTATAGCTGGATGTATCTTGCGATTGGTACATCTCAGCAGATGAGCATAAATACACTTTACTTTCGCACATTTTTTGAGCTTAGTTTTGGATGTATATGTGACCTGCTTAGCCTCAGTCTCAAATGTATAACAGGAAAGCATATCAGCTGCTGATTTAAAAATGTTTTTAAAAATGTTTCCATTAACTCTTTAAACACTTTTTCTATCCAACTACATCATTTTATTTTCTGTTTGTCCTTTCTTTATATATTTTCATCTTACTTTTCAGCCCACATTCTGGGAATATCTCAGTTGTGAAGAAAACAGTGGATAAATTATTGAAGGGATATGACATCCGCCTGCGGCCAGACTTTGGAGGTGAGCAAAATACATTCTTCCATAATAAACTTGTATTTTTATGATGTAATATAGTTTAAATATATTACAAAACTGTTGAATACTTGGAACAGATATTAGCAAAATTATGCTAGGAATATCAGTATAAGAGTTAACTAATGAGCCTTACAAGTTGACATAGAAACAGCGCAGGCAAGAGACAAAGGGCTAGATTTACTAAAGTGCGGTTTGATGCAATCACCAGTTTTCTGCGGTTTTACTAAAGGCCAAACTGCCACTTAAAAGGCTGAAAATCACAGTTTAACACTTTGCAAATTGTCACCCCGATTATTAAGAGAGATGAGATTAATATAATGAAAAATAAAATATGCCCTATAAGTTAATTATAAATTAATTTTGCCCTTTAAACAATAAATAGTGATTGCCCCCATAATTCTAAAGTCAATGATGCCTCCTCTTGTGTTCTGAATTGCAAGGTGACTCAAACAGCATCAAGCCAATAAGAGCAGGTATAAAAAAAACTGTCTTTTTTCCTGCCAGTTTTGATGGTGGTTGTGATAAGCCGCAAGCAGTTTTGACTAAAAACCACCTGCAATTTAGCGGTCTTTAATCTGCCATACATCGCTAGTCATTATATATCCCAGTCTCAAACCGCCCTATAGTAAATGTGGCGGTTTGGAGCACTAAACCGAAACAGGCTTCTTAGTAAGATTTACTAAAGGGCTGTATGATGAAACCACCAATTTTCGTCTTTTTTACGGTGGTTTCAAAACTAATTTAGTAAATGCCAAATAGCCAGTAAACTGCCTGAAAACCACAGTTTTACAAGCACCACTTTACATGTCGCCTTCCCAATTCTTACCATGATAGAAATACAAGCCATCAGATTTAAACGAAAGAGGTGTTTGTGAGAGGTGAGATTGCACAAGCTGGATTCTGTTTGAGCTATCTTGCCATTCATAACATTAGAGGAGGTACTATTGAATTACTGTGGCAATCATTATTTATTTATTATGGGCACAAAATTAATTTATAATTAATGTATTGTGCAATTTTTATTTCTCATTATATTAAGGGGGCGTTATTATTCTATTATATTAAGGGGGCAATATTATTCTATTATTATTTTATGGGGCAATATGAATAAATAGTTATATTAAGTGGAAATAATATTTGATTGCTCATGGGGGAATATTTATTTATGATGGGCAACACTGATAATATGGCACTACAAGTGCCAACATGCACTTGCATTCATGTGCATGCTGTCACTTGTAATGTCACATGCATACAATATAAATAGTGCCCTCATCATGAAATAATAAGTGTTGTCCCCTTTGTGACCTTAAAAGATCCTAATGCTCTGACACTCCCCTTTGCCACCTGGGGTTGACTGCACTACCAATGTTTGCTAGGTGATAAAGGGCTCACCGTGTATGTTACCACAAACTTCAAATCAACCTTAAACTTTAAACCATTGCATGCAAATAAAGACACGGAGACCTGTATAAGTTATTAAAATTGGCAGGAATTTTATTGTAAGGATTTTATATTAACTAACCTATGGTGGCGGAGAAAGAGCACTGCGGAACAGCTCACGAGCTGATCACACACAATTACTTAGTGGACTGGCGCAAACCGCCGTAAGTCCACAAAAACACGGGGGAACAAATCCCTACATACATAGCGCTGAGTTGGCGTCAGAGTGACTGCCCCTTACAACTCACGCTGCCCTCCCTCACCGAGCCGGACAGGGACCCTCCTCACCAAAGGACCAAAAGGAGTTACTGTTACTTCAAAGGGGGCAGTGACCTACGACCAACTACCTGTGCGCCCACTAATCAGTCGCTGAACGCAGTGCCTTCCTACCCCACCTTATGAAAAAACCCCGACTAACTTGAGGGATGGGTGGGTGGGATCTCGTGCTGCAAGTGAAGTAAAGAAGGAAGTACATCCTGCTATATTCTATCAAGGTCCCTCCCACATGAGCCCCCATTGGTCGGTCCCCACCCCATGTTAAAACACACCAGGTCACCATTCAGCTTGTTACAAACCCTGTCGCCCTTTAAGTGCGTTCGTCCTAATAGCCTCACTTGTCATAGTGAAGCTTTATTTGAAAACATGTCAACAATGAACTAGGGAATTCTCATATAATCCAAGTTTGTTCACACATGTGCAGATAGATCAAAGACTGCTAGGCAAAAAGTCCTCTTACTGCACCAGTCATTACAACTTGGGGGCTTAGAATCACTCAGCTGCCCTGGCAAAATTTTCTTGATAAATTGAGGTGAGAGAACATAGAAAATCTTTCCGATCACCTACCATTGATAGACTTCCAAATTTGGTCAGAGCATGACCTGCGACACAAAAAAATTCAGTTATGGGGTACTTAACAAAATTGGGATAGCTGGAATGGAAAGTTTTCCAATCCAATGGTCTCAGTATAATTTAAATGACATTATGCTTCAGACCACTGCCCATTACACCTAAACTTTAATTGAATAGCAAATTTCCACTTTTGTGATTTGTTGGTTTTAGGGAATCTTCTTTCGATTGTCTGGTGCTGAAAGGGAGTCCCGAATCACGCAAGAGACAAGAATATTTTATTTTCTATTTAAAAAAGTGGTAAACAAGAGATTTGGTGTGTTGTTTATTCAATTAAGTTGTTTGAAAATTGTGTATTTCTGTTATTTTTTAATCCTATGTTATAAGGAACAGGAGAATTATGAACACCTCTCCATTATACAGGGACAATTGAGGTGGCAAAATTGCCATTCCATGGGTAACGGGCTTGTAATGTATTTTTAATGCATTGAGATGTGCATTAAATGAAATGGCCACCTTTGCTCATTTTAGATAATCTTACATACACTTTTCTAGAGAGTATATCTAAGTAACAATTGTAGATAGGTAAGGGATATAAATAAAAAAAAAAAGCAGCCTAGAGTTTTTCTACTTTTAACTATGGAAAAATGTATATTAGGTTGCATATATTCTTTAACCAAGAATGTCACAACACACATAAATATCAAGGGTGATGCTGACTATTTAATCCATAGTGGCAGTAGATGAATCAACCATATATTTTTTTAATTAAATTAGGTTAGTGGTTATACTTTGTGTTTTGTGACAGTAATACAAAAAAAAAATTCTCCTCGGCATAACCATGTTACAATGAAAGGGGTGCAAACTAGTTTATTATTTAGTACATAAGATAAATTGTGACTGTTTTCATGTCGCACACAAATACTTGATAGCTTAATTTGTACACTGAAATTTAAAGTTGATCTAGAACATGCCTTAACCCAACTAAAAATCTGCCATCACATTTTAAATTTGCCTCCACCTCCAATACAACATGGTTTTGCCAAGGTGCAAAGTTACAATTTTTTTTTTTGCTTTCCTTACCTTAATGAATCAGGCCCTATAAGCACTGGTTATTACTACCTTAGTACCTGGAGTAAGTCAGAATAGCCCTTCCAAACCCCCACCCCACTCCCTTAATTCTTGTTCCTTCTTCAATCCAGTCCTCACCTTGTCTCTGAACCTTAGTTTACCCAGTGGTGTATGCGGAGGTATGCCATACTGCCACATCTCCTGTGGTAAAATTATTAAATGCCATTCACTTACATTCCCATTTGATTTTCATTGTAGGCTGATTAGAAATTGGTAGAGTTGATTGGAAAGTGAGTGGTCTGAAGTCATGTTCATTAGGTTGCATAGCTGAATATTGTGATTGGCTTGGAAAGTGTGAGTGATTGGATTGTTGCAGTGTCTTGATTTTAGTGCTCAGTTTTTGCATACATCAAGGGTTAAGACTTTTGGTTTTGGATCTGGATTACCTTCGAGTTTTGGTTTTGGTTTTACCAAAACCGATCTTGCCTGTTTTTGGTTTTGTTTGTTTTTTTGTTTGGTTTTGTTTAGCAATTTTGTGTAAAAATCTATTTTTTGGGGCTAAAATAACCTAATCTAGTGCTCCACCTGTTTCTTGGATAAGTAAGGTAATTCCAAAGCTAATAAATTATGAAAAAAACAGTTTAATCCCTGGTAGGCCGTCCTTAATTATACACACAAACCTGATTGTCTTCCTCTCCATCTTAGCCTATTGGCAATGCAGCCATCATATTTGGGTGTATATTACACCCTACACTTATAATTAAATATAAAAAGAAATGGACAAAGGCAGTTTGGTTTCTGTCTGCATCAGCCCCCCCCTCCACTTGTAGTTAAATAGAAAAGAAAGCAGCCTGCATAGACTGTACAATAAAAATAGAAATGGACAAAGGCGGTTTGGTATCTGTCTGTGTATGACACCCTCTCCACTTGTAGTTAAATAGAAAAAATGCAGCCTGCATAGACTGTACAATAAAAATAGAAATGGACAAAGGCAGTTTGGTGTCTGTCTGTGTATGACACCCTCCCCTTATCGTGAAATTGACAAAACAGCAGCCTTTAAAGACTGTATGTAAAATATAAATGGACAAAGGCAGTTTGGTGTCTGTCTGAAGATCACCCCCTCCACATATAGTTGAATAAAAAAATCAGCCAGCATAGAATGTACGTTTAATATAAATGGACATAGGTAGTTTGGTGACTGTCTCTAGATCACCCCCTCCACCTATCGTTCAATAGAAAAAAATCAGCCAGCATAGACTGTACGTTTAATAGAAATGGACAAAGGTAGTTTGGTGACTGTCTGTATATGACGCCCTACACTTATAGTGCAATTGACAAAACATCAGCCTTTAAAGACTGTACGTTAAATGGAAATGCCCCAAGTCCCTTTTCTGTTTGGGGGTAGATTACACCCTACACTTATATAGAAAGTTTTAAAAAGATGTTGTCGTCATCATCTTCAGCTTCATCCTCACCCTCATCAGAGTGTACATCATCATCACAGACTATTAATTCATCACCGCTGGAATCTGCCATTAGAGAACAGTCAGTGCTTGGATGTCTTTGATGATGTAGTTCATTTTTATGAACATCATCTTTTCCACATTTTTTGGAAGTAACCTCCTACGTCGATCACTGAATAGGTTCCCGGCTGTGCTGAACACTCTTTCAGAGTACACACTGGACGGTGGACAGCTTAGGTATTGCAAAGCAAGTTTGTACATGGGTATCCAAATTGCCTGATTTACTTCCCAGTAAGGAAAGGGACTGTCTGACATTTCCATATCAATTACCTCTTGAAAATAATCCTCCACCATCCTTTGCATGTTAATACTCAGATTGGATGGAGTTATGGGCAAGGTCACACATTTTTTGGAAAAATCTTTCAAACTAGCCCAGATGTTAAACTGTTGTGGTCTGCCCCCTGTGTCATCCCTGCTTCGCATTGGAAAGTTTAATTTTTTACGAGCAGCAGCTGCCTGACAAACTGAAGGAGGAGACGTCGTCAAGCCAAGGCCCAGTTCAGTGGACAACTTGTTGACCAATAGCTCCTTGCATAGGTTCACATCTCGCTCATTTTGAAGCAATGAATCAATGTAGGTCTTAAACCTTGGATCAAGCACAGTCGCCACAACGTAGTGATCAGAGTTCAAGATTTTAATTACTCTTGGATCATTGCGAAGTGAATTAAGTACTTGATCTACAAGGCCAACATACTTTGCAGAATTGCTTTCTTTCATCTCCTCCTTCAGTTTGTCAAGCTGCTTTTCCAATAGTCTAATTAAGGGAATGACTTGGCTCAAGCTAGCAGAGTCTGCACTCACTTCACACATCACAACTTCAAATGGTTTCAGCACTTTGCACAGCACAGAAAGGATTCCCCACTGTGCAAGAGTGAAATACATTCCCCCTCCTTTCCCAATGTCATGGCTTGTGCAATACGCTTGGATGGCTTTGCGCTGTTCCTCCATCCTCTGAAGCATGTACAGGGTGGAATTCCACCTTGTTAACACTTCTTGCTAAAGTTGGTGGCAGGGCAAGTTAAATTGTTCTTGGAGCTGCTGCAATCTCCTACATGCTATGTCAGAATGCCGGAAATGCCCCGAAATTTTACGGGCCACCGAAAGCATCTCCTGCACCTCACGTTTATTTCTTAAGAAGCTCTGCAACACCAAGTTTATTGTGTGAGCAAAACAGCTGAATGTAATGGAATTCGCCCAGCTGTAATGCTTGCACTATATTGTTGGTGTTATCAGAAATGACATATCCTGGGGAGAGTCCAAGTGGTATAAGCCATGTATCAATCGCATATCTTAGCTTTCCTAACAAATTATCAGCTGTATGCCTGTTAGTGAAGCCAGTGATACAAAGAGTGGCCTGCCTGTGACAAATGTTACGTAGTGGTGTACATGCTGCTGCTGTTCCTGCTGGTGAAGACGAATGACCAACCCAGTGGGCTGTCACAGTCATATAGTCTTTGGTTTGCTCACTTCCACTTGTCCACATATCTGTTGTTAAGTGTACAGTGGGCAGAATGGCATTTTTGAGCGCAATCACTACATTTTTACAAACTTTTTGGTATAGTTGCGGAATAGCTTTACGGGAAAAATGGTGTTGCGATGGAATTTTTTAACGCGGACACAAAACATCAATTAACTGTGAAAAAACAGCTGCGTCTATTGTGGATATTGGACGCAGATCTAACACTAACATAGTAGCCATGGCGTCTGTGATTCGCTTGGCGACTGGGTGACAGCTGTCATATTTGCTTCCCCTAGCAAATGATTAGTTCACAGTTAATTAATGTAATGTAGGACTGCTCATTTTCTTGGCCTCTTATGGGAGGAAGATTTACCCCCAGCAGCAGCAACAGCTGCAGCAGTGGGACTAACGCTTAAAGATTCTTCAGAGGAATCAATTATAGTGCAGGAGTCATCCAGCCTTACTAAGTGGGATGCAGGGCTAACTCCGATCGCTACTGAGGATATTGATGAGGATGGTGTTGTGGGTGTATTTTGTAGCCGTCGGGATGTAGGTGACAGAAGGGTCCTAGCTGATGATGGAGTGCTTGTAATTTTTTTGCAAGAACCTTCAGCTTTTCCCAAACCCTTGCCATGAATTCTGGTCAAATGGCGTAACGTGGATGAGGTTCCAAAATGGTTAAGGTCCATCCCTCGACTTATTGTGGCTTGACATAAACTACTCTGATAGCAAAAATAGTTAACACTTTTACACTGGTATTTAATGATTGACACAGCCAAGCAATCAATCTCTTCTAAACAGACAGTGAATTTGTTTAGAGCAATGTTGATTGATTTCCGAAAAGTCTGACAATATTTTGTAAGGGGCTACCTCTTTTTAAGGCACTTTTTTTGGTCTCAAGAAGAGGCCTTTGACACAGTTTTACAACCACAGTTATTATTATCATTATCCTTTATTTATAAGGCGCCACTACATTTGTTGTAAGGAAATACTGTGATATTTGCACCTCCAACCACTAGAGGTCTCTGTATTCATAAACTAGCTCTTAGATTTGCCCCTATCCTAGATGGCCAAAATGACATTAAGGAGAAACCATCTTGGATCCTGTTTCCTGTTTGGGCCTATAATAGGCACTTCCTGGATCAGACATGTGCTTGAGTATTCTGTATGCTCAGCTCCTGCTACTTGCTACACTTCCTTGCATCTGTGACTACCCGCTTGTGTACCGACCCGGCAAATGTCTGACTACTTGCTGGATATCTTCTGATAATACCACCACTATCGTTACAGGATACTCAAACCTTCAAATGGATTCTGCTGAAGATATACCTGTTAAGCGGCGCGTGGCAAGTTTAACCACGTGCTAATTGATTGCCAGGTGGAGCTAAAATTCCTGAAGGACAGATTTTTAGCTCTCGAAGTTTTCTCATAAAAGGCTTAGGACGCACATAGTGGTTTCCAGGAATTTATAATTAGTATGTCTCAACATAAGAACCGTATTGCAGAGTTGGTGAACAGATCATTGCAAGTGCCTGTAACATCGCCATCCCCTGCTGCTCTCCCTCTACCTCCAGCTTAGTTTGGAGAGGACCCTCAAAAGTTTTGCGGATTTATTATTCAATAACAGTTGTATTTTAAACTGTATGTGTCCCATTTCCAGTTTGAAAAGTCAAAAGGTCCGGTGTATGCTTTTGCTACTTAAAGACATCACACTTGCATGGGCTTCTCCCTATATTGAGACTTCTAGTCCAATATTAGAGGAATTTGATGAGTTCCTCAAAGTAATGAAAAAAACCTTTGATGATCCGAACTGGAAATATACTGCTGAAAAAACATTATTGAAATTACGTCAGGGGAGACGCTCCGTTTTAGAATATACTGCAGATTTTCAAAGATGGGTCCTTGACACTACATGGAATTCTGAGGAGCAATTATCTACTATAAGGGACTTTCTGAGACCATTAAAGATGAAGTAACCTGAGCAGAGGCACCAACTGAACTTGAACTTTTCATCAAACATTGCATTTGCATTGATGCTCGATTAATTGAGAGACGACAAGAAAGGAGGGCCTTAGCCTGGACGTACCCCAGTTATCGTGAACCCACAACTTCAAATTATTATGTGAATACTGAGGTCAAATCCAATGAATGTGAGTCTGAACCCATGCAAGTAGAGACACTTCACAAATGTAGTTTCAATGAGAGAAGGGAGCAATGAATTCAAGATAACTTGTGTCTTTATTGTGGAAAACCAGGACATTATGTCTTAAATGGTCGTAGAAGACCTCTGAAGACAGTGGCCATCATAGTAGAGGCAGACTCTTCAGATCAGAAGTCTGTGATTTCCGATATTTCTTGTCAATTTAAATGCAATTATTCCTTGTCTCTCCTCCTTAGCATCAACTGAGAAGAATAAGGGGAATAATTCGCATTTCTCAAATCCTATTCAATTTCCGATTGGTGCACACTGGATTTCCAGTACAGCAAAGGTGGACTTTGGTGCGAATGGCAATTTTAGGGACATTATGTTGGCTAAGAAAAACAAGATTGAGTTCAGAGAGAAACAGATACCTGTGCTAATAGAGACTATGGATGGTTCACTTTTGAACTCCGGTCCAGTTACTCATGAGACTGAACCCCTGGACCTCATAATTGAGCCAAATCACCATGCGATTCTGACATTCTTACTAATCTCTTCTCCCCAGTTCCCTATTATTTTGGGAATTCCTTGGTTGGCTGCAAATAATCCATCCATTAACTGGGAATCAAAAACCCTTTAATTTTCAACTCATGCTCCCGAGACTAAGTCCAAAGTCTCTGTTGAAGAGGTGAGTGAGTTATATAATTTCCCTCTTCATGTATTGGGCCAGCTACCTCCACAACATAAAGACTTTTCTGATGTCTGTAATAAGAAGGATGCGGACAAATTACCACCTCACAGACTCTATGATTGTCCGGTTGACTTGTTACTTGGGGCTGACATACCCTTTGGGCGCATTTATCCATTAGCTGAACCTGAGTTAAAGGTCCTTAAGGATTATATAGATGAAAGTTTAGAAAAGGGTTTTATTCGTCCCTCCATGTCTCCAGCATGTGCACCTATATTTTATGTGAAAAAGAAGGATGGTTCATTACGTCCATGTATTGATTACAGGGCATTGAATAAATTTACAATCAAGAACCGTTACCCGCTCCCACTTATTTCAGTATTTCTGGAGAAACTTCGCTCAGAAAAGATTTTCACCAAATTAGACCTACAAGGAGCATATGATTTAATTCGCATACGATCTGGTGAGGAATGGAAGATTGCCTTTCGAGCCAGATGAGACAATCCTCTCTAAGTAAAATTTCCTGGGAGCTATTGGCAAAAGGGTAGCTGAGGGTTACAGTACAGATTCCATCCTTTTAAATCCCCACTTAACTTATCGAGATAACATATGGAAGTATGAGCACCATTTGTATGTATCAGCAGCAGCACAATTAAAAGTACTGCAATTTGTTCATGACTCTAGACTAGCAGGCCACTATGATGTTTGTAATACTAATGAATTATTTTCTTGTTACTTTTGGTGGCTGAAATGTAAGGAGGATATTAAAAATGGTATCATCCTGCACTATTTGTGCCCAATTTAAGACTCCACTCACCGCTCCATTTGGATTTATACAGCCTTTGGCGGTCCCTTCTCATCCATGGGGTTCATTATCCATGGATTTTATTGTGGATTTACCCTTGTCCAAGGATATGACTACAATTCTAGTGGTTGTAGATTTACTCACAAAGATGGCTCACTTTGTGCCCTGTCATGGACTTCCATCTGTAGAAGAAACAGCAGAATTACTAATCAGGGAATTTTTTCGTCGACATGGAATTCCCTATGATGTAGTTTCTGACTGAGGAGTGCAATTTACTTCACGTTTTTAGAAGTAGTTTTTTTAGTGCTCATAATATTAATATTAAATTATCAACTGCCTTCCATCCCCAATATAATGGACAGACAGAACGCACCAACCAGTCCCTGGAACAATACCTACTGTGCTACATTTGCCATCTGCAAGATGACTTGATTAATGTTCTGGCTATGGCAGAGTTTTCATACAACAACGCGCAGCACTCATCCACAAGACAAAGTCCTTTTCATGCCAATTTGGGGTATCATCCAAACCTACTACTCAATTTTCCACAGGATTCTTCCATTCCTGCTGTTACATCCAGATTAGAGTTGCTACAAGAAAATTTTGAAGTATTAAGAGAGACATTGCAACATGCTCAGGACAGTTATAAAAGAAGTGCAGACAGGCATTGTTAAGCTGCACCTTTTAAACATTGGAGACGATGTTTGGCTTTCCCTGCGAAATCTAAAAGTAAGTGTGCCTACTTCTAAACTAGTACCAAAATATATAGGTCCCTTTAAGATATTGGTACAAGTCAGTTCATCTGCCATTCGACTTGAACTCCCAGGATCTATGAAGGTTCATCCTGTCTTTCATGTTTCTTTACTGAAGCCAGTAACTTCAAATCCTTTTCCTGGTAGCGCCTTGCCTCCTCTAGATCCTGTTCAAATAAATGAACATGAAGAATTTCTAGTAGAGAAATTATTAGGTTCACGAATAATTAGAAATAAATTTCAAAATTTGATACAATGGCAGGGTTTTGGTCCAGAAGAGAATGTCCATGTCACGGGCACTAGGAGTCTTTACCCAGGGATCACCAGGTGATAGGCTTACCAGAGCAGTATAGGTGGTAATATGGTACTCTGGTAGCAGGGTGATCACGGAACAGGAAATAGCAGATGATGAGATGCTCAGGAAAGTCTATGACTAGCAGCACTGGTAATATGGAGGTAGTAATACACGAGGAACTGTATGGACAAAGGACAAGTGAAGGTAGTCAGTGGTCTGCGGTAGCAAGTTGTACCACTGCTATAGTGAGGAGGAATGTCCAACAGAAACGAGGAGGTGATGAGAATCAGCGGTCTGCGGATAGCAAGTTGTACCGCTGTCTGAGTGAAGGAATGGAATCCAAGTGGAGGTATCCGGGGAGTCAGTGGTCTGCGTTAGCAAGTTGTACCACTGCTATGTGAGAGGATACTGGAACAGGTGACACAGGAAACAGGGATCAGTGGTCTGCCTCTAGCAAGTTGTACCACTGAATATATATGTGAGGAGGAGCACGGGGAGAGACTGCAATACAGGAGATACACGGGCACCTTAAACTTGATCCACAATAATATGCACAATATATAAATGACTGAACAGCACTGCAATAATAGAAAGTCACTTGAGGTAATCCGGCACAAGATAACACAGTCAATGATGGCAATAGACTCAGCGGATAGCAAACTCCAGAGGAGAACCAACACAGTCCAGCAAGATATGCAATACACCAGCACAGTCAATGAGAAGCATGCATACCGTGGTTCAGAAGCAGGCTGTCAGACAGGAGTGCAGAGATACCTGAACGGCTGGAGGCCGGCAGGATGCGAAGTCCCTGGATGGGTGAAGCGGTAGTCAAGTAGGTGCAGCGCACAGGTAGGTAGACCAGCAGGGGAACAAATACTCAGGAAGCAGTAGTATGTAAAACCGGACTCCTGGAGGACCCTGAAGAGTAGCGATGGTCTAGCTGAGAAGAAAGTAGTGAGGCGCAGATCCGATGCTGACAGGCGGGTAGAGACCAGCGGGAACACAGGAAAGCATGGAGAGCGGATCAGCTGTTGAAGGACGAGTAGAGCTGAGGAGTAGCAGCAGCAGGACTCTGCAGATACACGGAGGTAGCCAATAGCAACCAGCAGGTGCAGTAACGATGGAACACGGGAGAGCAGAGCTGAGCTGGAACTGTTGATCACGGAGAGTAGCGGATAGGAATAGGTGTAGCAGTCTCGAGGAAACACGGGAGAGTTGAGATGAGCTGAAGACTGAAGCGCACAGAGGCAGCGGATAGGAATCAGCCAAACAGTCACGATGAAACACAGACGAGTTGAAGGTAGAAGACTGTAGTGCACGGAGGCAGCGGATAGGAATCAGTTAACAGTCACGATGATGCACAGGTGAGTTGATGTAGATTGAAGACTGTAGTGCACGGAGGCAGCGGATAGGAATCAGCTAACAGTCACAATGATATATAGTAGAGTTGAAGTGGCTTGAAGACTGTAGTGCACGGAGGCAGCGGATAGGAATCAGCTAACAGTCACGATGATACACAGGAGGGTAGAAGTGGTATGGAAACCACAGGAGTAGAAGTGGTTTGGAAACCACAGAGGTAGAAGTGGTTTGGAAACCACAGGATACTGTAGAAGCACGGAGGCAGCGGATAGGAATCAGCTGGTGCAGTCACAATGAACACGGGAGAGTTGAGGTGAGCAGGATACTGTAGAAGCACGAAGGCAGCGGATAGGAATCAGCTGGTGCAGTCACGATGAACACAGGAGAGTTGAAGTGAACAGGATACAGCAGAAGCACGGAGGCAGCGGATAGGAATCAGCTGGTGCAGTCACGATAAACACAGGAGAGTTGAAGTGGTTTAGAAACCACAAACGAACAACAGGAATCAGCAGGAGCTGAATACACGAGGAAACACAGGAACACCTTCAGAGACTCATGGGGAATGAGACTCCAAGATCAGGCAACGTGGTATTGACCACAGGTGCTTAATATAGGGAGTGTTGCCTGATCAGCCAATTAAGTTAAAGGAACATGTACTGAAGGGTTTGAAAGGGCTGCGCATGCGCAGACCCTCAGGATGGAGGACGGCCACGGTTCCTGAATGTCCGGGAAGAAGCACTCACAGTCCGGTGAGTGACAGTACCCCCCCTTTTAAAGGTGGGCACAGAACGCCTGGAACCGGGCTTGTCCGGATTTTTGGAATAAAACTTCTTCAGAAGAGCTGGGGCGTTGAGATCTTCAGCTTTGATCCATGAACGCTCTTCAGGACCAAAGCCCTTCCAATGAACGAGGAAACGGAGAACTCCTCGCAAAATTTTTGCATCCAATACCTCAGTAATCTCGAAATCTTCCTCCTGATGAACTTGAACTGGCTGAGGTGCTGAAGGAGGAGTCGAGAAACGGTTGATGATGAGAGGTTTGAGCAAGGAGACATGGAAGGCATTGGAAATCCGAAGATTCTTTGGGAGTAGAAGTTTAACACACACTGGATTGATTACTTGAATGATCCTATATGGACCAATAAAACGAGGAGCGAATTTCATTGATGGGACCTTCAAACGAATATTTTTGGTAGATAACCAGACACGATCTCCAATTTTTAGTTGTGGAATAGCCCGCCTCTTCTTATCTGCGAAAGACTTATATTTGTTAGATGTCTTCTTTAAACAGGTTTTGACCTGAGACCAGATATTTTTGAAGGTCTGACAAGCAGTCTCCACAGCAGGAACTTGGGTGGGAGGGAGGGCAGGAAATTCCGGAAAAGACGGATGGTGACCGTAGACCACAAAGAATGGAGTTTTGGATGATGACTCATGGTACATGTTGTTATGGGCGAATTCAGCCCAAGGAAGCAATTCTACCCAGTTGTCTTGATTGGCTGATGAGAACATCCTTATAAAGGTCTCGAGATCTTGATTGACCCGTTCAGTTTGTCCGTTAGATTGCGGATGGTAAGAAGATGAGAGTGCTAATCGTATGCCCAAGGTTTTACAAAGGGCCCGCCAGAATCTGGAAACGAATTGTACTCCTCTATCTGACACAATCTCAGACGGACATCCATGGATACGAAAGATTTCTTTAATGAAATGTTCAGCCAGAGTAGACGAGGAAGGCAAACCAGACAAAGGGACAAAATGAGCCATCTTCGAAAATCTGTCTACCACTACCCAAATAGTATTCTAATTCTTACTAGGTGGCAAATCAGTAACGAAATCCATACTAATATGGGTCCAGGGCTTGGACGGAATGGGTAGTGGTCGCAGCAACCCTGCTGGAGTTCTGCGGGAGGATTTAAACTGAGAACATAAATCACAGGAAGCAATAAACTCTTTGACGTCTCTCCTCATCGAAGGCCACCAGTAACTTCGAGAGAGAATCTAAAAGGTCTTGCGTTCACCAGCGTGTCCAGAAAAACGAGAGGCATGGAACCACGAAAGGATTTTCCTCCTCAGAGTAGGAGGCACGAGGGTCTTCCCAAATGGTAGCATTTTGGTGGACGAAGCAGCCAGCGAGATACATTTGGGGTCTAGAATAGAATGGTTGGGAACCTCTTCAACGTCAGAGGACGTCACAAAAGCTCGAGATAGAGCGTCAGCTTTTTTGTTCTTGGCAGCTGGTTTGAAGGTTATAATTAATTCAAAACGGGAAAAGAAAAGAGACCATCTTGCTTGACGAGGATTCAAGCATTGGGCAGATTGTAGATATGACAGGTTCTTATGATCCGTGAAAATCGTCACCGGATGGCGAGCTCCTTCCAATAAGTATCTCCACTCCTCTAATGCAGCTTTGATAGCCAGCAACTCCTTGTCCCCGATCGTATAATTTTTCTCTGCAGGCAGGAGACCCCGAGAGTAGAAGGCACAAGGATGGAATTTTTGTTGCTCCGAGCGTTGGGAGAGAATGGCTCCTAAGCCCACATTAGAGGCATCTACTTCTATGAAGAAGGGAAGTGTCACATCAGGCTGTCGAAGAATGGGAGCAGAGATGAAGGACTCTTTAAGAATATGAAAGGCTTGGAGAGCCTCAGATGACCATTGCTTAGTATTAGCCCCTTTACGAGTCAGGGCCACAATAGGAGATGCAATGGATGAGAAGTCTTGAATGAAGCGTCTATAGTAATTGGCAAAACCTAAAAAACGCTGGATAGCACGAAGAGTAGTTGGCTGGGGCCAATGTAATACAGCATTCACCTTGTCTGGATCCATCTTCAGGCCAACTCCGGAAACTATATACCCCAAGAATGGAATCTGGGGCAACTCGAATGAACATTTTTCTAATTTACAGAACAATGAATTTTTCCGGAGTCTGGAGAGGACCTCTGCCACATGTTGGTGATGAGAAGGCAGGTCCTGTGAAAAGATCAATATGTCGTCCAGGTAGACAACAACACATACATATAATAAGTCCCGAAAGATCTCATTAATGAAGCCTTGGAAAACAGCGGGGGCATTGCACAACCCGAAAGGCATTACTAGATATTCATAATGCCCATCTCTGGTGTTGAACGCTGTCTTCCATTCGTCACCGGAACGGATTCTAATTAAATTGTAGGCACCACGAAGATCCAACTTGGTAAAGATCCGAGCTCCCTTGATGCGATCAAATAACTCAGTGATCAGCGGAATGGGATACCGATTCTTAATAGTAATGGCGTTGAGTCCACGAAAATCTATGCAGGGGCGTAGTGATCCATCCTTCTTTTTAACGAAGAAGAACCCGGCTCCAGCGGGAGAGTTGGAAGGTCGAATAAACCCTCGCTGGAGATTCTCCTGTATGTACTCAGATGTGGCTTGAGTTTCAGGTAACGAAAGTGGATAGACCCGACCCCTGGGAGGAGTCTTGCCAGGTAGAAGATCGATCGGACAATCCCAAGAACGATGAGGAGGAAGACGTTCAGACTGAGCTTTATCAAACACATCGGCAAATGAAGCATACTGAGGAGGGAGTCCCGGTGAGGAAGATGAGATGGAAGATTGCTGTACTTTAAGAGGAATGACTTGGGAAAGGCAACGATGATGACATTCAGCTCCCCAAGATGTAACTTGAGGAGTGCGCCAGTCAATCTGGGGAGAGTGACACTGAAGCCATGGAAGGCCTAAGACAATCGGACTTGTCGTAACAGGAAGAATTAAAAACGAAATTTCTTCATGGTGCAGCACACCAATCTGAAGTGTTACTGGAGACGTACTCTGGGTGATGAGACCATTGATGAGACGTGATCCATCTATAGCAGTCACAGTAATCGGTGTTTTTAAAGTAATCACTGGTAGGGACCATTGATTCACTAGGGATTTAGAAATGAAATTTCCTGCTGCTCCAGAATCAATCAATGCCTGTGACTCAAAGGATTTGGTAGCAAAGGAAATCGTAACATCAAAAGCGCAGACTTTTAATTTCATAGAAGATGGAGAGGACTCCAGGGACCCTAACTTCACCTCTCCAGAACTAGTTAGGGCCTGGCATTTCCCGATTTCCTAGGGCAAGAACTGAGCATATGTGTGGAATCAGCACAATAGATACAGAGTCTATTCTTTACTCTTCGTTTCCTCTCTTCTAAAGATAATTTGGAACGTCCTATCTCCATGGGAATCACAGAAGGTGAAGCTGGACGAAATTGAGGGGTTGAACGAAGAGGTGCTTTAACAGAAGTTGTTTTCTCAGATTCTCTTTCACGAAATCTCATGTCTACACGATGGCAAAGAGAGATCAAATCTTCTAGTGACGAAGGAAGCTCTTGGGTAGTCAGTGCATCTTTAATTTTATCGGAGAGCCCCTGCCAGAAGGCGGCAATTAATGCTTCAGTGTTCCACTGAAGTTCAGAGGCTAAGATCCTAAATTGAATGACGTACTGGCCTACTGTATGAGAACCTTGTCGTAAACGAAGAATGCTGGAAGCAGCGGAGGTCACACGACCTGGTTCATCGAACACACTTCGGAACGTAGAAATGAATTTGGCACTATCTTGTAGTATAGGATCGTTTCTCTCCCACAGAGGGGAGGCCCAAGCCAGAGCTTGTCCAGAGAACAATGAGATAAGATAGGCCACTCTGGAACGATGGGTAGAAAAATTTTGAGGTTGGAGCTCAAAATGAACTGAGCATTGGTTAAGAAAACCTCTACAAGTTTTGGGGTCTCCATCGTATTTTGACGGAGTAGGCAGGTGAAGCGTGGGAGCTGTAGACACCTGGGATGGCGCTGGGGAAACGGAGGAAAGCACAGGAGCTTCAATATTAGCTGTAACAGTCTGTCCAGATGTTCCTTGGGAGGTTAACGATTGGTAACATTGAAGTAACAGCTGTTGGCGAGCATCCTGTTGCTCCACACGGGTGACCAGATGCTGCAGCATCTCTTTGGCTGTAGGTTCCGTATCTGGGTCTGTCATGGCCTGATCTTACTGTCACGGGCACTAGGAGTCTTTACCCAGGGATCACCAGGTGATAGGCTTACCAGAGCAGTATAGGTGGTAATATGGTACTCTGGTAGCAGGGTGATCACGGAACAGGAAATAGCAGATGATGAGATGCTCAGGAAAGTCTATGACTAGCAGCACTGGTAATATGGAGGTAGTAATACACGAGGAACTGTATGGACAAAGGACAAGTGAAGGTAGTCAGTGGTCTGAGGTAGCAAGTTGTACCACTGCTATAGTGAGGAGGAATGTCCAACAGAAACGAGGAGGTGATGAGAATCAGCGGTCTGCGGATAGCAAGTTGTACCGCTGTCTGAGTGAAGGAATGGAATCCAAGTGGAGGTATCCGGGGAGTCAGTGGTCTGCGTTAGCAAGTTGTACCACTGCTATGTGAGAGGATACTGGAACAGGTGACACAGGAAACAGGGATCAGTGGTCTGCCTCTAGCAAGTTGTACCACTGAATATATATGTGAGGAGGAGCACGGGGAGAGACTGCAATACAGGAGATACACGGGCACCTTAAACTTGATCCACAATAATATGCACAATATGTAAATGACTGAACAGCACTGCAATAATAGAAAGTCACTTGAGGTAATCCGGCACAAGATAACACAGTCAATGATGGCAATAGACTCAGCGGATAGCAAACTCCAGAGGAGAACCAACACAGTCCAGCAAGATATGCAATACACCAGCACAGTCAATGAGAAGCATGCATACCGTGGTTCAGAAGCAGGCTGTCAGACAGGAGTGCAGAGATACCTGAACGGCTGGAGGCCGGCAGGATGCGAAGTCCCTGGATGGGTGAAGCGGTAGTCAAGTAGGTGCAGCGCACAGGTAGGTAGACCAGCAGGGGAACAAATACTCAGGAAGCAGTAGTATGTAAAACCGGACTCCTGGAGGACCCTGAAGAGTAGCGATGGTCTAGCTGAGAAGAAAGTAGTGAGGCGCAGATCCGATGCTGACAGGCGGGTAGAGACCAGCGGGAACACAGGAAAGCATGGAGAGCGGATCAGCTGTTGAAGGACGAGTAGAGCTGAGGAGTAGCAGCAGCAGGACTCTGCAGATACACGGAGGTAGCCAATAGCAACCAGCAGGTGCAGTAACGATGGAACACGGGAGAGCAGAGCTGAGCTGGAACTGTTGATCACGGAGAGTAGCGGATAGGAATAGGTGTAGCAGTCTCGAGGAAACACGGGAGAGTTGAGATGAGCTGAAGACTGAAGCGCACAGAGGCAGCGGATAGGAATCAGCCAAACAGTCACGATGAAACACAGACGAGTTGAAGGTAGAAGACTGTAGTGCACGGAGGCAGCGGATAGGAATCAGCTAACAGTCACGATGATGCACAGGTGAGTTGATGTAGATTGAAGACTGTAGTGCACGGAGGCAGCGGATAGGAATCAGCTAACAGTCACAATGATATATAGTAGAGTTGAAGTGGCTTGAAGACTGTAGTGCACGGAGGCAGCGGATAGGAATCAGCTAACAGTCACGATGATACACAGGAGGGTAGAAGTGGTATGGAAACCACAGGAGTATAAGTGGTTTGGAAACCACAGAGGTAGAAGTGGTTTGGAAACCACAGGAATCAGCAGCGCTGAATACACGAGGAAACACAGGAACACCTTCAGAGACTCATGGGGAATGAGACTCCAAGATCAGGCAACGTGGTATTGACCACAGGTGCTTAATATAGGGAGTGTTGCCTGATCT
This sequence comes from Mixophyes australis, assembly GCA_036250195.1. Lineage (NCBI taxonomy): Eukaryota > Metazoa > Chordata > Amphibia > Anura > Limnodynastidae > Mixophyes > Mixophyes australis. The sequence continues at coordinate 45,930,832 of JAVHZZ010000009.1, read as the reverse complement.
GCCAATTAAGTTAAAGGAACATGTACTGAAGGGTTTGAAAGGGCTGCGCATGCGCAGACCCTCAGGATGGAGGACGGCCACGGTTCCTGAATGTCCGGGAAGAAGCACTCACAGTCCGGTGAGTGACAGTCCATGCACCCTGATTGTTGCATGAATTTCATCAAAGATACACAGAGAGACCCAGCAAAGCACCGTCCAGAGGACGTTATTGAAAGGGGGTAATACTATAAGGAATTACTCTGATATTTGCACCTTTGACCACTAGAGGTCCCTGTATTCGTACACTTTCCCTTAGATTTGCCCTTATCCAAGATGGCCAGAATGGCATCAAGAAGAAGCCATGTTGGATTTTGTTTCCTGTTTGGGCCTATAATAGGCACTTCCTGGATCAGACATGTGCTTGATTATTCTGCCTGCTCAGCTCCTGCTACTTGCTACACTTCCTTGCATCTGTGACTACCCGCTTGTGTAACGACCCAGAAAATGTCTGACAACTCATTTGATATCTACTCAGCTATTGAGCGTCAGATAATACCACCAGTATCGTTACAGCCGTCCACAATACAAACAGTAGACCATACTGGGTAAAACAGTACAGAACAATAAACAATACCATCATCATCATTTATTTATACAGCGCCAACATATTCCATAGCGCTTACCAAGACTTTAGAAACTCCAGGCATTGTTATAAAGAGAGGAGGGAAGAGAGCCCTGCTCATAAGAGCTTACATCCTAATGGGTAGCTAAACAGACAGCAGGCACAAAGGGAAAACAGTAGAGGGGATATAGCACAAGCGTAGTGAATAAATGGGTAGAGAAGAGAGAGAAGAGAAAACGAGCAAGAGGGTTAGGTTGATGGCTGGTAGGCTTTGAGGAACAGGTGAGTTTTAAGTGCCATTTTGAAGGAGCACAAAACAGGAGACAGACGGATGGAGAGAGGGAGGTCGTTCCAGTGGAGCAGGGCAGCACAGGAGAAATCTTGGATTCTGGAGTGGGATGAGGTGATCAAAGGGGAGGAGAGGCGAGGTTCATTGGCTGGGCGGGATTGTGAATCGAGAGTAGGTTGGAGATATAAGAGACAGTTGAGTGGGAGATGGTGAGGAGTTTGAAAAGGAAAAATGATTGTGTAGAGGAACGGGAGCCACAGTAAGGCAAGGCAAAAAGGGGAGACAAAAGCATAGTGACGTGTATTAAGGTAATTCTATCGTTTTCAAATAAGCATTGCCCAAGCGATTATATTGTGTTTCCAACGCACAAAGTAATTTATTTTAGCAGATGCACAGTTTAACAGATCAATACATGATTATAATATAATTCAGTCCAGTACAGCCAAAACCAAAAAATACATACATACCGCTGCGCTCCCACGGATACCAGTGAACAGTAGTTCACCCTTGATTACTATGGTCAGAGAATGACTGAAGCTACTGGGAGCGCAGTTATGATTATATATACATTCAGTGTTTCAGAGAGAACAATGCAGATGACGTGGCTAGCTTCTATAGGTCCAGATTTCAGGTGGGTCCAGGGTAAACAGGTCATAGGCTAGTTCAAACAACCCTTTCAAAGGCTGAGGTCAATATTCCAGATGATTCTCTCGCCCAGAAACCAGTTACAACTAGTCCAGTAGCATTTTACAGTTTGATATCAATCTGACCATTTATTGCCTAACATCAATAACTAGAGTATGCAATATGCGATCTCTTTGACGATGGAACCGGACAGTTGCTGATGAATAGGGGAATAAAATGATATCAGACATGACACATTTCCTATAACCTGAACCTTGAATAACACTGAAGTGTACATATAATGATAATATATAAACTAATAATTAACTAAATACTATCTGCTCATAAATCACTGTATAGCGAAACCAATATAAATATGAATTATATAAATAACTAAATGTTGTAATGCGAGTGTGTACGTGCGTATTTTACCGTGCGATCGCAGTATGCCACGCTACACAGGAAACGGCTCCCAGGGGTGCCGCGGCGCTGTCACAGGGGTGCCGTGGACAGGAAGAAGAAGAGGAAGGAAAAAAACAAAAAAAACAAAAAAAAAACTACTTACCAATCCGGCGGCGCCCCGGGACCCAGCATCCTCCTTCTTCCTCGCTTCTCACTGAATGCCGGGTGTGCGTCAAGCCAGGCATTCAGTGAGAAGCGAGGAAGGAGGAGGATGCTGGGTCCCGGGCGCCGCCGGATTGGTAAGTATTTTTTTTTTCTTATTTTTTTTTCTTTTTCCTTCCTCTTCTTCTTCCTGTCCACGGCACCCCTGTGACAGCGCCGCGGCACCCCTGGGAGCCACGGCGCACAGTTTGGGAACCTAGGCTATAGACCGTACGCTTCTGGAGCTTGGAGATAACCTTTTGTATGCCCTTCAAGGGTGCGATAAAACACGTAATACATTATTTGGAAAGGTACAGAGTACAATGGAACATGTATCAGTTATACAGAATACTCTACTACAGTTCTTCAAGTTTAACAGATTCATGCGTCGAACGCATGTCTTTAATCTCAGAATACATTTAAAAACTTCATGTTCATCAATAGCATCATCCTATGTCTATCAATAATGTCATATACAATCTCCTTCAGCTTGCGTTAATATACACACTTCTAATAATGTCATCAGTTCTTTTCATCAACACTTGTGCTATTGTCTGTTCGTTCTTCCCAGTCTCCCAATACTCAGGTTTCTTTGTGCGTGAAATAGTGATCAGCTTGCAAAATATTAGGAGACTCCACACTAAGGGACGTAGGTGTCGTACTTTTCTCTTAGTGACCTCCCATCCATAATTTGGGTACCTCAAGAATATTTAGTGGAAAGAGAACTAGTCCTACTTGATATAATCACTGAGGCACGTGAGAGCACGCCCAGCACTTTGGTCTAAAACCTTGCCTACCCAAGAATGATAATCATTCTCAAGGATGCCTGCTCAAGTCCGAATATTACTGGACTGGCATCGCTGGGTGTACCTCTTTTTAACTATGTGGTCAACATACTTACGGACATAATCCTACTCAGACAATAGCCTCTCGCACTTTCTCCAAGCTCCAAGGTTTCCAAATTTTCCTTTACCTCTGAATTGAATAGAGTAATTGGCTGGACCGATTATGCTACTAACTTCTCCTTCATCCCCAATACCTCATTATCATTACCTGAACCAGCCTCTGTCACCTGTCAACAATCAAAAGAATTGACCGTCCTGAAAAAAGAATGTGATGAGAGAAACACAGAACAGGAAAAACTACAACTTCATGCTGGACAACTGTCTTAGGCTCTGGCTCAGGTGCTACTAACTGCATTAGAGGCCTCCCAGAACAGATTCATGAGTGCACTTGGACCCTTCTTTGAGTGTTGGCCCCTCTGCAGTGGGTGAAATGGTCACCAGTGTGTCTCTGCTACCCTTGAAGACGTGATGCTGGTAGCCTACACCTGGTACCTGTCTGTCAAATAACCTGAGCCTAAGAAATTACTGTTCCACAACTTACTCTCCCGGTCCAACATCCTGACAGTTAGTGTGACTTTTCAGGAAACAGTGTTTTGGACGTTCTCGGTTGCTGTCTCACCATTTACCTTCCCCCTCAAAGTCTAAACTACAATCTCATCTCAAGAGGGGTCAAGAACATTTTAAAAATCGACAGGTTAAGAGGCAGCCCAGGAGTGATCTTTGGTAGCGGGGAAGGACTAGTGGCCAAAGCTATCAACCACTTCAATCAAGTTCCAACTCTTATTCTATTTAATTTGTTCTACCTAGTACCGTTACTTTATGTTTACACTGGTTTGTGGCTAATCGAAAGTATGTAATTTGTTACCACTACTCATACATTATACATTTATTATCAATAACATGAATACCCCTATCGCCTATTATAACTCTAGGTCTATCACATTGAATAACAAAAGCTTTGAGTATGACACAGTAATACATTAGACACATTTCAATACACCTTTTCCCAGACATATTTCATTGGTACACCAGTGTATACTTGAGGATCCTGCATGGTGGTAATTGGATGACGTGGATTTATTTTACCTGGAGAAAACCCCAACTGCAGGAGGGATATGGGATGGCTCTATTGGTATCATTTTCCTGACATTCTCTTAATCAAGATAGGACGTTGCCGTCCTACTAGCTTGAGAAGAAATGTCTGGTGCACCCCAATATACTCTTACCAGCATGCACATACCTTCTGTACCCATCTGAGCCTGACCATGTGCTGCCTCCGCTAGGTCTGGAATATACACTCTGGGAGCCACTGGTCTACCTTGTCCATCTCTCCAGGGTCCGCCAGACTCCTCACCACATCTCTTCACCTTCCAGACAGTTTATTATTCAGGTAACACAAATCTTCATATATTAACCAATATGTGTATGCGTGCATGTGTGTGTGTGTGTTCACATTTTAAAACAAAAACAATACAACGAAAAACAAAACAAAAACATAAATTTGTCAGCTGTCACATAAAACCCTGCTGTCTATAAGTGAGAAGGGCAAAGGGATCTATCTCTATAACACTTTCTTCAAATATAACAGTATCCAGTACATGTCTGCCTAACAGTGAAAAAATATAAAACATGAAAATTCTACATTTTCTAGGGATTCACATTATGTCATATCTTGTGGCAAAATCCTACTCCAATGTTCTACACAGAGATGTATATCTGCATGTCTAACCTCCAGCAATCTCCTGTCCCCACCCTTTGTGCATACATATAAAGGAACGTTTTTGTACAGGAGGCATGAAACAAAAAAGAAAACAAAAACAGATATGCAGTCTATAAAACGTGAATCGTATTTCCACAACAAAACTTTTTTCCTTAAAATTAGCAGCTTCTATACACATAACACCAAACCCCTAACTGTTTCTGTAACTCTTGTCAATCTAGTGTGTATATCCCTGAGTTTGTCTTATGTAAAAAATATGTCTTAGCCCCATTAATGAGACTGTGTTTATGTCTTTTCGTATCTCTATACAAGAGAAGAGAGAGAGAGAGAGAGAGAGAGGAAAAAAGATAGAGAGATACTAGCATAGATGTAAAGAATGAGAAATAAGAAAGCAATGAATAATAGGAATACAAAGATTTCAATACATGTGTTTGGAAACAAACATACACGCAGAAAGGGAGATTTTACAGCAAAAATGACAGCTGGATTGGACTCTATGGGAAAATGGCTGTATTCATTTCACTAATCCCCTTAGCTATTTGCTAAACTATGACCTCTCCCATACTTGACTAGGGGTCCTCACATCAACCGTGCAATCCAGTGTCGTCCGTCATCTGTTCCTTAATAAATCGGTATCACATTAACTACATACCTTTGCAACGGACTTCCTGACTTATGACAGAGAAATGTAAAAATTAACTCTTGATGACTCATCTGAGATACATAAAACGATATTTTGGAGCAAAGTATGTACATACTTCATTTTTGGATAATGATTCTCAGCCAAACAAATTATCATGTGTCACTGCAGCCTAAAACAAAGAGTGTTCCAATGATCCATTGTTAATTAGTCTTTCAAGAGTAATGTTTCTATTTCTCTATCCCACCACTTTAAACACTAAGGGCTAGATTTACTAAGCTGCGGGTTTGAAAAAGTGGGGATGTTGCCTATAGCAACCAATTAGATTCTAGCTTTCATTTATTTAGTACTTTCTACAAAATGACAGCTAGAATCTGATTGGTTGCTATAGGCAACATCCCCACTTTTTCAAACCCGCAGCTTAGTAAATCTAGCCCTAAGTCTAAATTTCTTTTGTGTACCCTTATCTGTGAGAAGGAAAACTAAATAGTTATCTTACACAGCAAACAAAACAAACATTTCCATTCTTTACTATTGGCCAGCGATCAGAAAAGCAAGCATGTGACAACATAAAACAAACAAGCAAAATCAACAAAGATTACTTTAAATTAGTTTTTTTTTCTAAACCTGCACACTAATACTTACCACAGTTTTAACCTTTACCTTGCCTGGTTGTAGGACTACAGATATAACCTGACTTTTTTAGTTGACTACAGTTCCCTCTCAAAGTATTAGTTGGTATGAGGTGTGCAGTCAAGTGTTGGGAGACCTCTGAGACTGGTAAACGCTTCCTTTATGGGTGTCTAGGTGATTTCTAACACAGGTATCTATTTTTCTCTCTCTACAGTTCCTACTCATGTGTCCCTTTTTAAGGCAGTAGAAACACATCCTTGTCATGTCTGAGCAATCTTTTGCTAGGTGTCCTATTTGATTGCATTGAAAACACTTCCTCAACTCATGTTGTTTCTTTTCCTTAAACCAGGTGTTCTTATACTGTGGTCGTGTGTGCAGTCCCTCTAGTGCTGGGATACTTACCATCATTACCCTATCACTTAGTGTCTCTTTCAGTTTATTGATACTTCTATCATGTCCTATAGCTGACTCCCTGAAAGAATTTACAATGATTCCTTTCCAGTTTGGTAATGAAGTTTGCACCCTTCTTTATAGGTTTTCCCTGAGGCCATCCATTAGAACTGAAACAGCAACTCCCTGTAGTGTACATTATCTTTTATGTCTGATACCGCAGTATATTTGGCCATCGCTATCAGAGCCCTGCAAAAATAGTCTGTTGCATTTTCACTGTCCTTTTGTTTGATAGTAAAAATTTTACTCCAGTCCACTATCGTAGGAAAGTATATGGCCAACTGAGAAATTATGCGTTTAATATTTTCATGGTTATCACCCTCTGTTGAGGATCTATCCTCCTCCAACATACAATCCTTAATAAACTTTTGTATATCAGTATTGAGAGGAAGACAGGTCTTCAAGAATACTTGCCAATCATTATTAGTTGGCTCGTACATATTACCATAATATCTAATAAACTTCTGACATTTGGCCAAATCTTCTCTAGGATCAGGGAAATCAGACAAAATTGAAAACATTTCAGACCTAGTCCATGGATCATGCTTTGCTACATGTTTTAAGGGAACTTCACCATCTCTGTCCGTCTCCCCATTGGGAACTGCTGTTGTGCGAACAGGATATAAGCCTACCAAATCATTACATTCTGAACTAGTTGTTGGAATTGCTGTTGCAGTACAATGGATGACTGCCCCTGTGTTAACCTTTACATTATTCTCACCAATTACAGCCGCTGCCCCTGCTGGTGGGATTGTTCCTTTTCTTTGTCCTGAAACATTACTTTTAACATTACTTAAAACAACATACAAGTTACTAGTTACAGTTTTTACACTTTTGGTATTGGCTGTACTTACCGCCCCGACCACATTTGTCGGGGGCGCGCTAGTGCTCAGTTCTCCACGCTTTGCAACGCATGCTTCCGGAACGCTTATTTCCGGTACGCTTACTTCCGCTGAGCACGTGCTTCCTTGCCACGTGTACCCTTCTTGTTGCCACAATCTTAAACAACTATCATGTTTAATTCTCGTTTTTGTTGATTTAATCAACCGCACTTTATCTCTAACATTATTTAACACCTCTGACACGAAACTACCTATGTTTGGAAAAGGTTTCACACTCTCGGGTCATCTTGACCCATTTGTCGCAATTCGCTGTTGCGTATGCACCATACTTTTTAAACATACGGAACCTCGTCTAACCAATTGGTCCTTCCTTAGGCAGCACAACATCAACCTCCTCTAGCGTTTGCTTTGCACCCATTGTGAAAACAACCTATTTCTCAACGCTACGCAAACAGGGCCATTTTACCTGTTCTCCTTTCAAACAGAACCAACTAGAGATTTTTTTTTATTTTTTTTTTTATTTATTTTATTTGTGGACGGTTTTACAGGCTACGCCCACACACACCTCCTAACCCAGAAATATCACTGTGGGCCACAGGGCTATCAGCTCCTCGATACCCTGGCTCCACCACAAAATCTGTTGAGTATATTACTGAACTGGTAGCATCATAGTTTCCCCGCCTTACCAGCGTAATTTCTCCAGCCGTTCAACCCAAGTCACAAGCACGGTTGCACAATACACCATGCGGTCCGATTGCACTGCTTAGCGATACTAATTAGCGCTAAACTTTGCGATTATTATTTGGAAGAAAGTTTCAAAAGTCTCTTTCAACAGAGCTTTTGCTGCCAGTATACCTGCCGTGTATACTTAACCTCGGTTGTCCAGCCCGCCTCCTCAGACGGCAACCGATATCCTTGTCTTTTCAACAGTAAACCAACTTTCACTTTAAAATCAACAAACACATACATACACCTTAGTTTTCTGCTCAGAAAATAACTTTCCCAAACAATGGCACTATCTTTTCAGAGATTTTACCAAGTGATTACACTATGCATATATAATAGACAATGAACACAACTGTTTAAAACACGTGGCAACAATACCGGAAGTTCACATACTCAATGCAGGAAGTACACACATCCTATGCAATGCAATACCCTTTAAAACGTAAAACGACAATAAAAAGAAGCATATTTTTTCTTTCTTTTCCCTAGATTCAAGTTAGCGTTCGTTCAGATTATGCAACAACGGACATTCGGTTTCGCAACACAGAGTGAACAACAGGTTTTGAACACATTGCGTTCTTTCCCATATGAGACGCGTCCGTCAATCCACCCTTTGTTGAGGAACCGAAAACCGTAAGCGTTGCATACCTGCCGATAACGTAACCAGCAAACTCAGAGCCCCCAAATTAATAAGGTAATTCTATCGTTTTCAAATAAGCATTGCCCAAGCGATTGTATTGTGTTTCCAACGCACAAAGTAATTTATTTTAGCAGATGCAAAGTTTAACAGTTCAATACATGATTATAATATAATACAGTACAGTACAGCCAATACCAAAAGATACATATATACTGCTGCGCTATGCTGCGCTCCCACGGGTACCAGTGAACAGTAGTTCACCCTTGAATACTGTGGTCAGAGAATGACTGAAGCTACTGGGAGCGCAGCTATGATTATATATACATTCAGTGTTTCAGAGAGAACAATGCAGAGGACGTGGCTAGCTTTTTGTCACGGGCACTAGGAGTCTTTACCCAGGGATCACCAGGTGGTAGGCTTACCAGAGCAATGTAGATGGTAATAGGGTACTCTGGTAGCAGGGTGATCACGGAACAGGAAATGGTAGATGATGAGATGCTCAGGAAAGTCTATGACTAGCAGCACTGGTAATATGGAGGTAATAATACACGAGGAACTGTATGGACAAGGGCACGTGAAAGTAGTCAGTGGTCTGCGATAGCAAGTTGTACCACTGCTATAGTGAGGAGGAATGTCCAACAGAAACAAGGAGGTGATGAGAGTCAGCGGTCTGCGGATAGCAAGTTGTGCCGCTGTCTGAGTGAAGAAATGGAATCCAAGTGGAGGTATCCGGGTAGTCAGTGGTCTGCGGTAGCAAGTTGTACCACTGCTATGTGAGAGGATACTGGAACAGGTGATACAGGAAACAGGGATCAGTGGTCTGTCATCAGCAAGTTGTACCACTGAATATATATGTGAGGGGGTGCACGGGGAGAGACTGCAACACAGGATATACACGGGCACCTTATACACGATCCACAGTAATATGCACAATATATATAAATGACTGAACAGGTCTGCAAATATAGGAAGTCTCTTGAAGTAATCCAGCACAAGATAACACAGTCAATGATGGCAATAGACTCAGCGGATAGCAGACTCCAGAGGAGAACCAATACAGTCCAGCAAGATATGCAATACACCAGCACAGTCAATGAGAAGTATGCATACCGTGGTTCAGAAGCAGCAGTCAGATAGGAGTGCAGCGATACCTGAGCGGCAGGAGGCCGGCTGGATGAGAAGTCCCTGGATGGATGAGGCAGGGATCTAGTAGGTGCAGCGCACAGGTAGGTAGACCAACAGGGACACGAATCCACAGGAATCGGTAACACGTGGAACTGGACTCATGGAGGACCCAGGAGAATGGAGATGATCCAGCAGAGGAGTAGCTGATGAGATAGAAATCCAATGCTGACAGGAGGGGTAGAGACCAGCGGGACACGTGAAGGCGTGGAGAGCGGATCAGCAGTAGATGGACGATAGCGCTGACAGCAGCAGCAGGACTCTGCGGGCACACGGAGGTAACCAGTAGCGACCATACAGGTACCAATAGCGATGGAACACGGGAGAGCAGAGTAGACCAGGAGCTGTTGATCACGGAGAGTAGCGGATGGCAATGATAGCAGCAGTCTCGAGGAAACACAGGAGAGATGAGATGAGACTGCAGTGCACAGGGGCAGCGGATAGGAATCAGCTAACAGTCACGGTGATGAACACAGGCGAGTTGCAAGCTGGAGGACTGTAGTGCACGGAGGCAGCGGATAGGAATCAGCTAACAGTCACGATGATGAACACAGGCGAGTTGCAAGCTGGAGACTGTAGTGCACGGAGGCAGCGGATAGGAATCAGCTCACAGACTTGATGATGAACAGGTGAGTGGATGTGGAGAAAAGGCTGTAGTGCACGGAGGCAGCGGATAGGAATCAGCAAACAGTCAATGATATATAATAGCGTTGAAGTGGTTTAGAAGACTGTAGTGCACGGAGGCAGTGGATAGGAATCAGCAAACAGTCAATGATATATAATAGCGTTGAAGTGGTTTAGAAGACTGTAGTGCACGGAGGCAGCGGATAGGAATCAGCAAACAGTCACGATGATACAGTTGATGGTAGAAGTGGTATGGGAACCACAGTAGTAGAAGTGGTTTGGAAACCACAGAGATAGAAGTGGTTTGGAAACCACAGGAATCAGCAGCGCTGAATACACGAGGAAACACAGGAACACCTTCAGAGACTCATGGGGAATGAGACTCCAAGATCAGGCAACGTGGTGTTGACCACAGGTGCTTAATATAGGGAGTGTTGCCTGATCTGCCAATTGAGTTAAAGGGACATACACTGAAGTATAGGAAAGGGCTGCGCATGCGCAGACCCTCAGGATGGAGGACGGCCACGGTTCCTAAATGTCCGGGAAGAAGCACTCACAGTCCGGTGAGTGACACTTTTATAGGTCCAGATTTCAGGTGGGGTCCAGGGTAAACAGGTCATAAGCTAGGTTCAAACAACCCTCTCAAAGGCTGAGGTCAATATTCCAGATGATTCTCCCGCCCAGAAACCAGTTACAACTAGTCCATTAGCATTTTACAGTTTGATATCAATCTGACCATTTATTGCCTAACATCAATAACTAGAGTATGCAATATGCAATCTCTTCGGTGATGGAACCAGACAGTTGCTGATGAATAGGGGAATAAAATGATATCAGATATGACACATTTCCTATAACCTGAACCTTAAATAACACTGAAGTGTACATATAATGATAATATTATAAACTAATAATTAACTAAATACTATCTGCTCATAAATCACTGTATAGTGGAATCAATATGAATATGAATTATATAAGTAACTAAATGTTGTAATGCGAGTGTGTACATGCGTATTTTACCGTGCGATCGTAATATGCCACGTGTAGCGTGGCATACTGCGATCGCATGGTAAAATCGACCAATAAAACAATATTAACCAATATTCTTTCGTTCATCCAATTATACGACTTCGACAGTTCCACCCTTTGATAGTGTAATAAACTATCACCTTAAAGATGTTATATGCAGGATCTCAGTACCACGTTTCATTGCTATGTAATGCAAAGTCCCCCTTGGTGTATAATCATGCTGTCTGTAGATCTAAACAAGTTATCATAAGAGAGAGTCTTAATCCTCAAAACGATTTCTTCCTTTACTATAGACCGTACACTTCTGGAGCTTGGAGATAACCTTTTGTATGCCCTTCAAGGGTGCAATAAAACACGTAATACATTATTTGGAAAGGTACAGAGTACAATGGAACATGTATCAGTTATACAGAATACTCTACTACAGTTCTTCAAGTTGAGTGCAATCGACCAATAAAACAATATTAACCAATATACTTTCGTTCATCCAATTATACGACTTCGACACGTGAAAAGAAGATAAGTCTCACAGCCGCGTTTAGTACAGAACAAAGAGGGGGCTAGGAGGAAATAGAGGAAGCCAGTGAGGAGAAGGTTACAGTCCCTTACAGTTACAAAATGGGAGTTGATGACTGCATGGTTAATAGTTTTATGGCATCCTGAGATAGGAAGGGCCAGTTGTGGGTGATGTTGTGTAGTTGGAAGCTGCAGGATTGGGTAAAGGATTGAATGTGGGGGTTAAAAGAGAGGGAGGAGTCAAGGTTTATGCCCAGGCAGTGGAGTTAGGGGGACAGAGAACATGGTGGTATTGTTAACAGTCATTGAGAGATCAATTTGGGATGAGAATCTAGGAGGGGAAGGCAATGAGTTTTATTTTAGCAATGTTAATTTTGAGGAAATGTGAGGACATCCAAGAGGGAAATGGCAGAAAGGGCAGTCATATGCATGTGAGAGGGTGGGGGGGGGGAGATCAGGAGAAGAGATTTACATCTTCTCTGTTTAATACCCAATGCTAAAAATGTAAAATGTCTTTTATGGGGAGTGTCGCACAGATCCAATTTTATCATTAATATATCCAATACAAATTTACAAAACTCCAGACACCAAACAGAGATAGGTCAAGTGTATTAATGAAGTTGATGTTCATTCCCTGAATGACAGAAAATTTTATTTCACATATGGGCTTCTCTTCATCATACTATTTATGAATATGTGGTTATCACTAATTATATTGTGTGGCAATTGGAACACTTTGCCACCTTCTAATAGAGAAAATAGTGGTGGTTTCCCTGGGAAAACCCCAGCCTAAACGGACAGAGAGAATTAAATTAGCACACACACGCACACAGAGCTGAAGACCAGGTGTAGCACCTGGGTCTAATCAATTAAGGAGTCAGCCAGAGCAAGGCCTGACAGGAAGCTTAAAAACCCTGCGTTTGAACTGTGTGTGGTAGACTGCTGCCAGTGACCAGTTAGGGATCTAACTGTGATAGCCAGTGTTTAGGGCTATGGGACTTTGTTTATTTTCTATGAATGTTTCATTTTATTGCTGAAGACCACTGCCAAGACTGTTTTATCCATCCTGACAAGTAAATAAACATCAATGTGGTTCAGCAGAAACCCTGTGCGAGAGGCCATCTGTTTTCCACGCTTTTCACAAATGATTGTAATTTGGAAATGGAATTATATTTGCCTATATAAAATATAGCTGAGCAATAGTGCTGGGTGACAGAGTAACCCATCGCCCCCCTACCCAACTGGTCTGTCTTAGAGTGACGCATCTTGCATGAGATGGAACTCTGTGTCAGGGCAACATGCTCAGCCAGCATTCCAGATAACCAAGCGAACCACCCAGAGGCTACCAACTCGCCTATCCTAAAGGTACCAAACAATAACAGGAATAAAGCAGTACTGGATGCTCTCCAGAGGCACTCCATGGTGTAACATTTAGCACCCTATAACCAGGGTCAGGTATGAATCCCCCCCAAACCCAAAACTAAAGTTTATACAACACCACTCCTATATGTGCCCAGAATAAAACAAATGAAAGAGGAAAGG
>JAVHZZ010000009.1:45847323-45899823 GCA_036250195.1 Mixophyes australis | reverse complement strand
AAACTGTGGCTGTATGGGAACAGCGCGAGTATAGCAATGTCTTGGAAGGCAAAATGAATAGTCTGTATATATAGTTGGTGCCTTGCAGTGAGGAGAAGCTGAACACAGCAGTTTATGCACAATGATGCCAAGTAGTAGCGTGAGTAGGTAATGAGCTTGAGTGACAGCAGTCCTAACTGGAGCAAAGCGGAAACACAGTCTATATGGGTACCTGTACCCTGTGCAATAAACAATAATGGATGCAACTGGTATGTGAGTAGCATAGATAATAGTCAATAGTAGTAATGCATACCCAGTTGTGTAGATCCGGAATCAGCTGGGAGATGAAGCGTTGTAGGCGGTATGGGAACCGCCGCTGAGTTTAGCAGGGAAGCAGCGTGGAAGCTGTAACACGATCAGCATGATTTAAGCGTTGGAACGGTCAGAGAACCACTGCTGAGTGGAGCCAGGAGCAGCGTGGAAGCTGTGACACGATGAGCGGGATGATAGTGTTGTAGCGGTGTGGGAACCGCCGCTTAGTTGAACCAGGGAGCAGCGTGGAAGCTGTAGTAAGAACAATCTGCACACAGTTTGGGAAACTGTATAACGAGTAAAGCTGGAAGCAGTCTGGGATCTGCACACACCTATAGAAGTTCACTGGGAATGAGACTTCAAGATCAGGCCCCTACCTAGGGTTGCAGGTGCCTCAAATAGGGTGAGGTGATTGATCTGTCAATCACCTCCATGGACAGGTGAAGCTTCTAGCGAGACCTGCGCATGCGCAGATGGCAGGATAGCGAGCGGCCACGATTCCACACAGGTGTAGCGAGAAAAGATGGAGGATGTCGCACCAGAGTAGAGGCACTCACGGTCCGGTGAGTGACAAAGGTCATGATACTGCTATCACCCTACTTGTATATTTTACTACCTGGTTTACAGATTTGATTTTGTTATTATTATTATTATTATTATTATTATTATTATTACTTGTCCATCACTTGTTTGGTTTGTGAAATGCAAAATAAAACAGTTTTCCTGAGGACCAGGGGCAGGCCCCTTCATACTATCACCTTGCTTCCACCCAATGGTTCAATATGTATTTGTTAGACTTTTTGTATATATATATACACACAAGTGCCCCACAGGAAAGGGGGGTGGCATGCTGCGGTGGCCGGGTGCTAGGGGCCATTTTATGCCCATGAGCTTATGTTGGTGAATGTTGTCTGATGCTCCTTCTAGGGGCAGGGGGAGCCACCCTACAACTGGACATCCGCCCAGCCAGCCCTCTGCCCCCCCTTTACGACATCACTTCAGGCCAGACCGACACATCAGGCGAAATGGGATCCTTCTGCCACCTGCAGCGCTGTAGGCCAAGTAATGCACCCGCTCGCTCTCCTGGTAGGAGAGAACAATGGCCATGAGAAGAAGAGCAGGGGGACCCACAAAGCTAAAAGGGGAGGAGCAGGTACCTCTCTTCCCCGACCGTGGAAGTGCCAATAAAGCCCTCCACGGCACTACCTGACACTAGTGAAAGATTGGGGAAAAAAGGGTGGGGCATGTTGAGAGGGCACTGACACGGGGGGGTCAAGACAAAGGGGAAAAAACAGAAATATATGGAAGGTGAGTAGCAGTGAGGGATGCCTAACACTGAGTGGAAAATAAAATGGATGAAAGTAGGGGAAGTAGAGCAGAAGGTGCTAAGTAAAACAAGAAGCAGACAGGGAAAGAGAGAGAAAAGAGAAAAAGGCACCATGCCAATGAAACAATCATTATAGTACAGGCAGGTGGAGAACAGTAAAATGTTAAATGTATGCGCTCTCTCCAAAAGCACTGCAGCTCCTATATTAGATGGCAAGGATAAAGACAGAAAAAGGAGCGCAAATAGCTGCGGATATAATGACAAACAAAGAGAGAAAAATATAGAAAAGGTGGCAATGTTTACACTTCTTTGCAATTGTGAGCAGTCCAGCACGTGTGTCCAGTAAACCTCTCCCTCAACCTCACTACCGCTTATCCTACCTCTCGATGTCTCTGTGAGGCCAGGAGGTGATGTGTCCAGGTTGTTCCTCCGGAGCTTAACAGCGCACACGTCTCCTGTATGTTTGCGACGATGTTTGTGCAGTTTCTCTCGGCGGTGGATGCTGGTTCCCTCTTTTTATAACTATATATTTCACTATTCAGTGGTTTGTGTCAGATATATGACAACATTACCATTTGAGTTTTATCTCCACAAGTTTAATAGTTATTTTAATCAAGCAATTAAACAATTAAGAAGAATGAATAACAGCAGTATTCTTGACAAAGTCCCCAGTGGATGAAACGCGTTGAACTGACTGCATCTTTTTGACCTATCCAGCACATGATAGTAACAGGAACGACCGCCGAGAGATGCTGCACAAACATCGTCGCAAACATACAGGAGACGTGTGCGCTGTTAAGCTCCGGAGGAACAACCTGGACACATCACCTCCTGGCCTCACGGAGACATCGAGAGGTAGGGTAAGCGGTAGTGAGGTTGAGGGAGAGGTTTACTGGACACACGTGCTGGACTGCTCACAATTGCAAAGGAGTGTAAACATTGCCACTTTTTCTATGTTTTTCTCCCCTTTGTTTGTCATTATATCCACAGCTAGGTGGAGAACAGTGCACACTTGTGTCTCAGCTTTTCCTGGATCCAAGAGAACAAGATCACTCCTCCATGGAACTTTATAGTCTTTCCTTTTAAGCCTTCCCCTCATGACATCCACGTTGGGCATACCCAAACATCCCCTTGTTTTGTTAACCCTTAGTGAGGTCCAAAATATGTGCACAAATAGTAGTTTTTGATTTCCCTCAGGCTTATTCCATCCCTCAGTTCTAAATCTTATCCCAAAACAGGAAATCTCCTTTTTCCATATGGGTGTAATAGAATGTGTCTAAACCGCAATTATAAAATAACATGCCGATCCAATAGGCACTCCCCCATCATGATCAAACCTTTGAATCCCAACAGTCATTCCCATTTTGACCAGCTAAATCGTGTGTGATAATGTACGTGGGTCTAAATTAGGGGCAATCAGCAAAACAGCATTCATGTTGCAGGGATACATTGTAGCTTTGTAAATGGCCCTTACTCTGAATTATTTACATGACAAAAATAAAAATATCAGTATCAACTGTGCAAATATTGGTACAGCATTTGAATGTCAATACTTAATAATATATTAAGAATATGTTTGTATTATGTATTATATTATGTAATACAAAGTGTACCATAACTAATACTTTAATCATAAAATTATTTGAATCATTTTGGTATTGCAATTACTTGGTCTTTGTTTTTGTGTCTTAACATCTTAACATACCTCTTCAATTATTTTATTTTTCCTTAAGATTTACACTAGTGAGTACAATATTGAATATTTTACTCGCAGTACATACTGCTCAGCCTGTTAAACATTCTTGCCCTGCTAATCCTGGGATTCTTTTCTCTCAGGTCCTCCAGTTACTGTGGGGATGAGTATACATATCTCCAGCATTGACCAGATATCAGAGGTCAACATGGTGAGTACTGAGTCCTCTTCATCTCTCCTCCTTTTTTCCTTTATATCCAAACTCAGATTAAGGGGTATATTTACTAAACTGCAGGTTTGAAAAAGTGGAGATGTTGCCTATTGTAACCAATCAGTTTCTAGCTGTCATTTTGTAGAATGCACCAAATAAATGAAAACTAGAATCCGATTGGTTGCTATAGGCAACACACCTCCACTTTTTCAAACCTGAAGTTTAGTAAATATACCCCTAGATGTTTAAAATACCAGAAAATCTATTTGTAGGCCCTTTTCTTAAATAGGGTGCCATGATGGGCACAGTAATATGGAAAAACTGAATTCATGTATTCCTCACAACATTTAAAAAAGCACAATTGGCATAAAATAAGCCCCATCTCTAAGTAGTGCAATTCATGTCTCGGTATCAAAAATAAGTCCCACTACGATCTACAACTTCCTCACATGCCTAGAGTCAAAGTCACACCCGCTTTATATCAGGCTAATCCTTTTTTGATCTTTGACATTTGGTACAGTCCCATCAAAATCTTGAATATTTGGTAGAATGCTTAAAGTCCTTGCATACATCCAATATATATGTATTGTACTTTACCATTTACTTTGTGGTCTAAATCAATGTTTGCTATATATGCTACCAGAAACTGGAGGTATATCATACACTAGCCACTGGGGATTGGAGGTGTACTATTTTCTTGCTATTAGAGACTTCAGGTCTGCTAGACACTAGCCAACAGTGCTTGGAGGTCTCCAATACACTAGCCATGAGAGATCTGCTTTATACTAGCCACCAGATATTAAATGTCTGCTATAAAATTGGCACCAGAGAAAAAAAGATTGTAGATCGGAAATACAGCAGCCACCATAGAATGGATACCTCCTATACCTTCAGAGACTGGACCTCTGTTATACATTACTCACAAGATCTGCTTTTCATACTAGTCACCATTTAATATATACAAATTACCAAATTGGGAATCTGAATTACATACTAGACACCAATTTGGGGTATGTTTTGTACACTATTCACCCTAATGGACTACTTTCATATTAGCCAACCAGTAACCACCAGAAAAGATGCTGTGCTGTAGTCAGTAGAATGAAGAGAGGGTAAGGCAAGGGATGCTGTTACCAGGTTATATGGGGCTATAACATTTATTTTGCCAGCTCTGATCAATGTACAAAAAAGACTGAACAACCTCTGAGTAACACTCGCAAGAAATGGTAGTGATTATTTAAAAAGTAAAGAACAAAATTGATGTTTAATAAAAAACAAGGGTGAAGTAAAGAAAAATAAAAAGGCAAGAATTTAAAGACGCAAAATCATTTTTAGAAATGATTCAACATGCCACTAGAGCACACATTTGACAACAGCACACAATCTCTCCCTGCTAAAATTTCATGTACAGAGTCCACAGTTGTGTTCTTCCATTTGGTCACTGGTTAGTATAGTGACTACCAGGTCCACGGTCATAGATAAGCCTACAATAGCAGAACTAGCAGCAAATACAACAACGTAAAATCAAATAAAGTTGAGGATTAAATATTAGAGAATTTAGGTTTAGGCATGCAAGCCAGTTCCTCAATCAATACAATCTAGTAGCTGTGACTGTAGAATACCACAAAAAGGGAATAGCATAAAACATTAAAATTATATTTACCACTGCTGGTAAGCCTATATATTTTCTACTATAACATACAACTAGGAAATGTTAATTAGATATTTTACATGACAAATAACAACACACCAGTATTTTGTGATAAAATCACAATGAATACAATGATATGCCATCCCATCATTTCAATTAATGCCTTCATTTTAAAATTCAAATTCCATTCACTTATATTCCTATTACATTTTTCATACTGCCACTCCTTCAGGAACTTCTAAATTTCCAACTTGACCACTGTATATATAACACGATCAGTCACAACATTGAAACCACCTGCCTAATATTGAGTAGTTCCCCCTTCTGCTGCTATTGAGTCATGGATTCCACAAGACCTCTGAAGGTGTTCTGTTGTATTTGGCCCCAAGACGTTAGCAGCAGATCCTTTAAGTCATGTAAGTTGCGAGGTGGGACCTCCTTGGCTCTGACATGATTTTCTAGCACATCCCACAGATACTCTATCGGATTGAGATCTGGGGAATTTGGAGGCCAAGTCAACAGCTTGAAATCTTTGTCATCTTCCTCAAACCATTCCTGAACAATTTTGGAAGTGTGGCAGATAGCATTATCCTGCTGAAAGAGGCCTCTGCCATCAGGGAATACCATTGCCATGAGGGAATATACTTGGTTTGCAACACTGTTTAGATAGGTGGACATATCAAAGTAACAGCCACATGAATGCCAGGACCCAAGGTTTCCCAGCAGAACATTGCCTAGAGCATCACACTGCCTCCGTCAGCTTGCCTTCTTCTCATAGTGCATACTGGTGCCATCTCTTCCCCAAATAAATGATGCACAGACACACGGCCGTCAACGTAATATAAATTAAATCATGATAGATCATACCAGTACACCTTCTTTCATTGCTCCATGGTCCAGTTCTGGTGCTCATGTGCCCATTGTAGGTCCTCTTGACAGTGGAGAGGGTACAATATGGGCACTCTGACTGGTCCGCAGCTACGCAGCTTCATATGCAACAAGCTCCGACGCACTGTGTGTTCTGACACCTTTCTATCATAGCCAACATGAACTTTTTCAGTATCTTGTGCTATAGTAGCTCTTCTGTGGGTTTGGACCAGACAGGCTAGCCTTTGCTCCTTACGCACATCAGTGAGCCTTGGGTGCCCATGACCCTGTCGCTGGTTCACCAGTTGTCCTATCTTGGACCATTTTTGGTAGGTACTAACCACTGTTTACCAGTAACACCCCACAAGACCTGCCGTTTTTGAGATGATCTGACCCAGCCATATAGCCATCACAATTTGGCCCTTGTCAGTCGATCAGATCCTTATGCTTGCCCATTTTTCCTGCATTCAACACATTGACTCAATAACTGACTGTTCACTTGCTGCCTAATATATCCCACCCCTTGACAGGTGCTATTGTGAAAAGATAATCAATGCTATTCACTTCATTTGTCAGTGGTTTTAATGTTGCGGCTGATCTGTGTATTTTTATTAGAGAGGAGCTGTTCAGATTATGTGAAATTCGACGAAATCTGACATTGGGGATCTGAGTGAAACCAAGTCATGACTCAGTTTCTCCCGCAAAATTCGGATCTCAAAACGAGGCGAAATGTAATTCCGGCAATTTTTTATTGCAAAATGTGCACTATATATATATATATATATATATATATATATATATATATATATATATTAGTAAAACATGCAGTTCTATAGAGAATAGTCGGCTACAATAGTTTGCTGATCAATTGCTTTTAATTTCAATCTTAATACACTTTACACAGGCTAGTGGCTACTGGTTGTTGTTAATGCATAGCAATGCATTTATCTATTAGACAGTATACACAGACTGAGTTAGATAGATATCATTCTGAACTAACTAGTACATTATTTGAGAAAAACAGTGCTTTTGCTCTCAGACTGTTAGCAGCAGAATCCAAAAAACAAACAGATTTCTTTCTTTTAAAAATTACAGTTTTTAAAGTGAAAGTAATCTTGTGTGGGGCAGTGACAAGTGAAATAATTTAGAAAAAAAAACTGTGTGTTTGCGTGTGAGCTTGAGCAGCAGTTACACACCCCCAAAAAAGAAAGTTATTCTAATCTTTTCAAAACTTTACTATTTTGGAAGTATTATTCAGTGAAATCTATATGTAAAGAAGGCTGTTAGTCAGGGTCAACATGTAGTTAGCTCCCCCTCCCCAACAAAGGTTATATATTGTAATAATTTATATTTCTCAATACATTTATATTTTGGAAAGATGCTTCAGTAAAATCTATATGTAAACAAGGTTGTTAGTCAGGTTTAGCATGCAGTTAGCCCCTGCCCCCACCCCCCCCGCCCCTCCACCCAAAAGGCTATATATTGTAATATTTTCGATTTTGCAATACATTTATATTTGGAAAGGTCATTCAGTGAAATCTATATGTAAAGAAGACTGTTAGTCAGGGTCAGCAAGCAGCTAGTCCCCCTCCCCCAAAGAAAGGCTATATATTGTAATATTTTCTATTTCTCAATACATTTATGTTTTGGAAGGGTCCTTCAGTAAAATCTATATGTAAAGAAGGTTGTTAGTCAGGGTCAGTATGCAGCTAGCCGCTGCCCTCCCCCTGCCCAAAAGGCTATATATTGCAATATTTTCTATTGTGCAATAAATTTATATTTTAGAAGGGTCAGTCAGTGAAATGTCTATGTAAAGAAGGCTGTTAATCAGGGTGATCTTGCAGCTAGTCCCCCAAAAAAGGGTTATATATTGTAATATTTTCTATCTCTCAATACATTTATATTTTGTAAGGGTCATTCAGTGAAATCTATATATAAAGAAGGCTGTTAGTCAGGGTCAGAACGCAGCTAGCCCTCCCCAAAAAGGTTATATATTGTAATATTTTCTATTTCTCAATACATTTATATTTTGGAAGGGTCATTCAGTGAAATCTATGTTTAAAAGTCAGTTAGTCAAGGTCAGCACGCAGCTAGCCCCCCCCCCCACAAAAAAAAGAGGATATATATTGTAATATTTTCTATTTTCCATTACATTTATATTTTGGAAGGGTCATTCAGTGAAATCTTTATTTAAAGAAGGCTGTTAGTGAGGGTTAGCACGCAGAAGCACACACCCATAAAAGACTATATATTCTAATATTTTTTATTTTTCAATACTTGTCCGTATTGAAATGGTTATTCAGTAAAATCTATATTGGAAATGCTGTTTGTGTACGAGGGTCAGCAGCAGATACACACACAAAAAAAAGGTAAACAGGGTGTTCTTGACTCAGGGCCGCACAACCCCCCCCCCCCCCAATAAAATATAAAATTTGTTTGCTATAAATATATTGTGGAACAGTGTTATAAGAATTGTAAGATTACATTCCTTCCACTTTCTATCTCATTGGGCATTGCCCTGGTGTGGTGGCAGGCATCTACAAGTAGCTCCAATCTGATCAAGTAGCATTACACCTCTTGACAACCATGGAGCCCTGTACAGATGAGGAGCTGCCCAGTGTCTGTACTGGCAATACTAGTACTGTTTCGACCACTAATAGTAAAAAAGGTAATGTGGGAAGAAATTTGACGAAAGCGTGCACAAACTCTAAACACTATTTGTCAAGATCAATCTCAAAGAACCCATCAGTTCTTGATGTAAGGAGGAGGATTAATAGGGAATTTTCTGATAAATGTGGTTATTTGTCCAAAAAAGGGAAAATAACTAACATTCCATACACCACCCACAGTGGCAAGTCAAGGCCCAGACTATGTCCACTTTTTGCTAGTAGGGGTACTGCTACTGCTGGTACTGGTTTATGCACTAGAATGGCCACTCCAAAACAGAGTGCCCATCAAGGTCATACATCTTCCTCAACTTCACATGCACCACCTTGTCGCTCACAGTGTACGTCTGTAATTGACACCTCCAAAACAGATAAATCAGTGCCTAAGGATAACACTGAGGTTTAACAATAGCTAGGGAAATCACAGAATCCTGAGGAGAGTCTAAGGAGGGTAGCTATGACTGCTACATGTGAGTCTGAGGTTTCAGATTCAGGCACTGCAATAATACAGCAGCATCCTTCGAAAAAAAGTACTCAACCATTTGGAAATGTTATTGTAGTAGTATTAGTGTTGATGATGATTTACCTATAGAAATTGAGGAGGCTAATATGGAAGTTACAAATGTGCAAGAGGATGAGGGGGATAGTTTTGGATCTGAAAATTAACGTGTTGTACATGGACGAGGTAATGAGGAGGATGATAACGATTGTGTTGAAGTAAGTCAGCAACCAGTGTTACCACCAGCAGATGCCCATGATAAGCGCATTATCATGCCAAGGAATAAGATGAAGAAAACATCTTGTGTTTGGAAATATTTTTATCCAAACCCAGACAACATTTGTCAAGGCAACTGTAGCCTTTGTCAACCCAAAATAAGTTGAGGTAGGGACCTCTTCCCTGTTACATCATTTGCAGCGAGTTCGTGTTTCCAACTGTTGCATATTGTGTATAGTAACAAGCAGTCCAGCATCATCTATCAGCCGAATGGATAGACACTATGGATACTCACCAGTGTCAATACCTTCATCATCATCCTCCTCATTATTAGTACGTACTAGTCCGGCATCCAACTATCAAATTTAAAAATAACTACGCTAATGCAATCCATGATTGCCAAGAAACCTCCTTACACGCAACAGCTGCTGCTGCTGCTGTTGAGGGGGAGAAATCTATACAGAAGGAGAACAAGACAAGTAAATATTTTACACAGATGTCTGTGAAGCAAGTATTTGCAAGAGGAAACATGTAGGACAGTCAGCATCCTGTTGCACAGCAGTTCACTAAAGCCATGACACCTATGCTAGCATTGGATGTGTGCCCAATTTCCACCATTATTGCAACAGGTTTTAGATGATTAGTTGAGGTCATGTGTCCACGCTATAAAGCTCCATCTCAATTCCATTTCTCCAAAACATCAATTCCACAGCTGTACTGTGAGGCTAAGAAAAAACTCATACAATCCCTAGAAAATGTCATTGTTCTGACAGTCCACTTAACTACGGATATGTGGACAAGCGGTCCTGGTCAAAACAAAGACCATATGACCATGACAGCCCACTGGGTAGGTGTATCGCCAGAAGCAGCAGCGCTGGTAGCTTTACCATCATCCTCCTTGTCCTTTCTGCATACTAGACCTAGCAGTCACTTCTAGGTCCTTCAAAGGCAAGCTACTATGTGTATTGCTGGTTTCACAAAGAAACATACCGGTGTCAATCTTTTGGAAAAGGGAATGTTGTAGCAAAATGGCTCACCCTGATAAGACCGTTCTCAGGTTTCCTCATTGCAGATAACGGAGCCAACATTGTGTGTGCATTACGAATTGGTGAATTTCAACACGTATCATGCTTTGCACACATAATAAACTTGGTGGCACAAAATTCCTTAACAAATGAGAGATCAGTGCAGGAGATGAAAATTGGCCATAACATTTCTGGCCATTTTAGATACGCCAGGTCTTCGGTCTAAACCAAAGCTCGGCTCACTTACCTGCCCACCGGCATCCCCGCTGACAGCTCCGAACTGCCACCATCTCAGCTGTGAGTTGCACAAACCCGATCTGCTTTAATTCTTATGGTAATCTCCTATTGGACTCGTATCAGATCTCCTACTATTTAAAGCACCTCCTCCAGTTCCTTGGTGCCTGTTCTTTAGATTACAGCCCTGTTAGGAGTTTGACGCGTTTTGTGCTCTCTCCCTGCAGCTCCCTCTCATTAGGATCAGAACTGACGGCTTTTAATATGCAAGATGGTCATTATGAATATCTTGTCATGCCATTCGGATTGTGTGACGCCCCGGCTGTCTTCCAAAGTTTTGTGAATGAGATTTTCCGGATCCTCCTTTATGTTTGCGTTATTGTATAACAACACAACATTGAACATTCACTTACATCAGCTACAGGTGGCAGAGGTTCTCTCCAGATTACGAAATAATCAATTGTTTTGTAAGCTTGAGAAATGCTCCTTTAAACTTCCTCAAATTCCCTTTTTAGGCTACATTGTCCCTGGGTTGGGTCTTCAAATGGATCCTGAAAGGTTCGAGCCATCTTAGAATGACGACTTACAGTCAGCCTCAAGTCTATTCAACGCTTTTTGGGCTTTGCCAATTATTGTCGGCGCTGCATTCAAGGTTATTCCACTATTATTGCTTCCATTGTAGCTCTCACCTATCAGGGTTCCAATACCAAGCAGTGGCTCTCGAAGCTTTTCAG
This sequence comes from Mixophyes australis, assembly GCA_036250195.1. Classification (NCBI taxonomy): domain Eukaryota; kingdom Metazoa; phylum Chordata; class Amphibia; order Anura; family Limnodynastidae; genus Mixophyes; species Mixophyes australis. The sequence goes on along the minus strand of JAVHZZ010000009.1, from coordinate 45,888,409 downwards.
TTTTTAAGAAGGCATTCTCCTCTGCTCCCATCCTTATATAGGCAGACTTCTCCCTTCCGTTCTTTTTGGAGATCGATGCCTCAAATATTGGGATTGGGGCTATTCTTTCACAGAAATCTCCACAAAACAAACTTCATCCTTGTGCTTTCTATTCCTGGAAGCTGCTACCTGTGGAGAGAAATTATACTATCGGGGACAAAGAGTTACTATCCATGAAAGCGGCTCTTGAAGAATGGCGTTACCTCTTAGAAGGAGCTCGTTATCCTATTACTATCTTTACTGACCATAAGAATTTACTCTACCTTCAGTCAGCTCAATGTCTGAATCCGCGGAAAGCCTGATGGTCTCTTTTCTTTTTCTGCTTTGAAGTCATTATCACCTTCAAGCCCAGTTTCAAGAATAAGAAAACGTATGCTCTATCTTGAGCTTTTAGTTTCATCTCAAACTCTGAGGATTCCCTGGATCGTCCTTTTCTAGATCCCAAATGTCTCCAACTATCTGCATTGACTCCTGGCACCACCCCGCCACCAGGGAAGACCTTCGTACTCTCCCAGCTTCGAAAAACACTTCTCTCCTGGTATCATTCCTCTCGCTTTTCTGGTTATGCTGGTACTTCGAAGACTTGTGCATTCATTTCTTATTATTGGTGGCCTAGTATCCGATCAGACAATAAAGATTTTGTGGCTGCTTGTGCTATGTGTGCACAATACAAGTCCTCTCATGAAGCACCTGCAGGACTGCTCCGTCCACTTCCAATTCCCTTCAAGCCATGGACCCATATCAGCATGGACTTTATTACTGACCTTCCACCCAACTAGAAATTTAACACTATATGGGTAATCGTGGATTGGTTTTCTAATATTGTCCATTTTGTTCCTCTCTCTGGTCTTCCTTCCTCTCCGGTGTTAGCTAACCATTTCCATTAACCAACCTAGACCTTTTTCGCATTCATGTTTGTTGCACCGAGATAGTGTCAGACAGAGGGGTTCAGTTTGTCTAAAGTTTCTGGTGGTCTTTGTGTAAAATTCTTGGTATTTTACTGAATCTTTCGTCCTCTTACCATCCTCAATCGAACGGACAAACCGAAAGGTTGAATCAAGATCTGGAGATATTCCTCAACATATTTTCATCGGCTAATCAGGATAATTGGGTAGATCTTTTGCCTTGGGCAGAATTTGCCCACAATAATTCTTTCCATGAGTCCAGCTCTGCTACCCCATTCTCAATTGTATATGTGCTCCATCCTACCCTCCCAAAATTTTGCTCCCTCCCCCCCACCCAGATTCATGCAGTTAACTGTTTGCAGCGGAAGCTTTCTACTATCTGGTCCCAAGTTCGTAGCTAGCTCAAGAAAACCTCGGCTTGATACAATTTTTTTAGCAGATAAAGATTGGCGGTCTATTCCTGAGTTTACAATTGGAGATGTGTTTGGCTGTCCACCAAAACATTTGTCTTAAAATACCTTTCATGAAATTTGCACCTCGTTTCATCAGACCCTACAAAATCCTACGAGTCGTCAATCGAATCTGCTGTAAACTTTAATTTGCAAACAATCTTCGAATATGCAACTCATTTCATGTTTTGCTGTTACAGCCTCTGATTATTAATCGGTTTTCTTCTCCCTCTACCATCTCTCTTCCTATTCAAATTCAACAAGGGGAGGAGTTCGAGATTACTCAAATTCTGGACTCCAAGTATTCCAAGGGAGGCTACAGATATCTAGTAGACTGGAAAGTCTTCGGCCCCCAAAGAGCGCTCCTCGGTCTGTGCTTATGATATTAACGCACCCGCATTGCTTAAGAAATTCTGCACCAAACTTCCTGACAAACATGGCTCAAGGTGTTCAGTGCCCACCTTTAAAGGGGGGGATACTGTCAAACATCAGGGTTTCGCTCTAACCAAAGCACAGCTCACTTACTTGTCCACCAACATCCCTGCTGACAGCTCTGGACGGTCGCTATCTCAGTTGCAGCTCTGCGTATGCAATCTGCTTTAATTCTTATGGTAATCTCCTATTGGACTCCTACCAGGACTCTCACTATTTAAAGCACCTCCTTCAGTTCCTTGGTGCCTGTTCTTTAGGTTACGTGTTTTGTGTTCTCTCCCTGCAGCCGCAGACTATTGCACCTGTCAGTACGATCAGCATCACAGTCTGCAGATTATTGCACCTGTTACCATTTCAGTGATATCAACATTGCAGTCCACAGACTATTCCACCTGTCACCATTCCAGTGGTACCAGCTTTACCGACTGCAGACTATTGCTCATCCTCCACCATTCCAGTGGTAAATGCTCTGCAGTCCGCAGACTATTGCTCATCTTCCATCATTCCAGTGGTAACTACTCTGCAGCCCGCACACTATTGCTCATCCTCTGCCATTCCAGTGGTAACCACTCTGCAGCCAGCAGACTATTGCACATCCTCCACCTTTCCAGTGGTAAGTATCCTGCAGCCCGCAGACTATTGCTAATCCTCCACCGTTCCAGTGGTAACTATTTTGCAGTCCGCAGCCTATTGCTCATCCTCCACAATGCCAGTGGTAACTATTCAGCAGCCTGCAGACTATGGCTCATCCTCTGCCATTCCAGTGGTAACTACCCTACAGTCTGCAGACTGTTGCACCTGTCACCATCCCAAGTTCGAGGTAATAACTTGGCATCCTGCAGGTTATTGAACCTACCGTGATTTTCTCTTTTGCCTCTTCCCTGCTAGTTTCGCGAAGTACTCTCGAGGAGGGCCGCGACCTGCGAATTGGTGGCAGCTAAAACCAAACCTTGCGAGTGTCCCTGGTGAAGATCATCCTCTTCGTTAGTTTCCATGCCTCCTGATGGAGTAGCTTCAAACTTGGCAGATCAGGACCCAATTATCCTAGGCTCCATGACACAGACATTCTGCGACCGCATGTAGAACATTGCAGCGGTTGCAAAAAAAAGTGTCATCTGTCATGCCACCAACTGGAGCAAGAGGTAGTAACAAGATGGAATTCCACACTTTATATGCTTCAGTGACTAGAGGAACAGCAACAAGCAAGACCTAAACAACAAATCATGAGAAACGGAGAGGGGGGACATGTTATCTTACACAAGCACATTAAAAATTCTTAGTGTTTTATGTAAGCTTCTGAAACCCTTTAAAATTGTCTCAAATGAAGTGAGTTCAGACACTTCCAGCCTGAGTCAAGTTATACTACTAATCAAACTACTGTTAAAGCAGCTGGAGAAACTGAAGGAGGAGATGAAAGTTAGCTATTCGGCAAAGTATGTTGACCTTGTTGATAAAGTTCTTTATTTACTTCGCCAGGAGCCAAGGGTTTGTAGCATCTAGGCAGCACGGTGGTGTAGTGGTTAGCACTTATGCCTTACAGCACTGGGGTCATGAGTTCAATTCCCGAACTCAGCCTTATCTGTGAGGAGGTTGTATGTTCTCTCCGTGCTTGTGTGGGTTTCCTCTGGGTGCTCCGGTTTCCTCCCACACTCCAAAAACATAATGGTAGGTTAATTGCCTGCTAACAAATTGACCCTACTCTGTGTCTGTCTGTCTGTGTGTGTTAGGAAGTTTAGACTGTGAGCCCCAATAGGGCAGGGACTGATGTGAATGAGTTCTCTGTACAGCGCTGCGGAATTAGTGGTGCTATATGAATAAATGGTGATGATGATCTTGAAATTGGATCACTACATTTTGATAACCATGCTTGATCCTAGGTTTAAGTCACATGACATGTCTTTCTTTCAAAATGACCAAATGTTCACAGATGTAAACAGCTCCTTGTGAGCAATCTGTCGGCTCAACTCACACGTGACACGTTCCCTGCTTCAGCTTCTAGAAATAATGCTGCCACAAAAAAATGTTCCTTTTTTCATAGTTACACTGATTATGATTCAACAACACAGCAGCAGACCAATGTGAGAGTTTATGACATCTGATCAGACTTAAAAGAATTGCCCAAATGTAATACTGTTACTTCTAACATGTCTCAATCGGATACACCTTGTCTTAGTAGAATGGTAGAGGTGTAATACTTCAATGATAAAATAGAAATTAGCATCTCAGACAGTCCCTTTGAATACTGGGAGGGAAAAAAGAAAATTTTACACAAACTAGCTATGGTGTACTAGCTTAAGCTGCCCACACTCCAGTTTGTACTCAGAAAGATTGTTTAGCGCAGCCGAGAACGTTGTGAGCGATCATCGGAAGAGACTACTTCCCAAAAATGTAGAAAAACTGATGTTCATCAAAAAAATCTACAAATTGTTTGAAGAATTCCGTTCTTGCCGGCAATTACCAACAGAATGTGTAGATTCCAGTGATGATGAATTAATATTGTGTGATGATTTTGATCATGACATCAGTGATGAGGATGATGATGAGAGTGATCAACTGGTCATCAGCATAGAGGAAGATGACCACTGTTAGCCAAATGATCATTATTAATTGTAAAAAAAATAAAATAAAGTAAACTGCTGTCTATTCTGTCCAGTTCATCAAACAACAGTTAAAATATTCTCTTTGGTGTGGGCCCAAACAAATCAAGCACTTCAGTCACAAAAGTGGCAGCCCCTGTTGCTACCGTGCTTGGTTTGTTAAACTATGTGCATGTCCTTTTTAACATATGGGTGGGTGGGAGGGCCCAAGTATAATTCCATCTTTTACTGTTTTACATTTTGGCCTTGATCTATCAGCCTGTGTAACAGTCGAAAATTCAGTTGTCAATAGTATTATTAGGTCCCCAATTAACATGGTGGACAGTATGACTAGGTAGATTCAAATGTGGACTGTATAATTATATGGCTAAGGATAAGGGACAGGGATAGGGATATGGACAGGGATAGGGATATGGATATGGACAGGGATATGGACAGGGTTAGGGACAGGTCTACTGACAGGGACAGTGTTAGAGTTAGGGAAAATACTGTCTACACTTGAATTGTCAACCTAATAAATACTATCTACATTTCAATTGTTGTCCTAATAATACTGTTGATGTCATTATATTGTTGACGTTATAAGATTATCTAGTCTGTTGGCCATCAATCATATTATGTCAGTCCTGTAGCTGTCGAACACATGTTTGTATCACACTGGGTTGTTGGCCCCAAGTACAATGCCATCTTGCACCATTAAACACTGTGCCCTTATTGTATCATCATCTGTAAAATAATGTCTACTGATGCAGATGCTGTCCCTCTAATGATCTCTGATACTGCAACTACTGTCCCCTCTCTGATGTATTTGCAGCTGACCCTCTCCAATATATTTGTGACTGACCCACTCCAATGTATTTGCTGCAGTGCTGACCCTCTCCAATGTATTTACTGCAGTGCTGACCCTCTCTATTGTATTTACTGCTGACCCTCTTTAATGTGTCACACATGCTGCCTAGTACATACCTACTTGGTGTATCTTCTAAATTCCATGAAAAGCACGGTGGTCTAGTGGTTAGCACTTCTGCCTCACAGCCGTAGGTGCATGAGTTTGATTCCCAACCATCAATCAACCAATGACTAAAATGTTGGCTTTTGTGGGGATCCAAACAAATTAAGCACTTAAGACACAAAAGGGGCAGCGACTGTTGCTAGAGTGCTTGGTTTGTTAACTGTTGTGCATGTTGTTTTCAACATATCCCAAGAACAATGCCATCTTGCACAATTTTGGCTCCTCCACTTTTTTCCCAGAATCTTCAGAAGCCTTCCTCACATTCTTGCACCAAAATCCCCTTTTTTTTTGGGGGGGGGGGGGGGGGGGGGCTTTTTGTAACTCTTTGCAATGCCCAACTGTTTTCAGCATGTTACTAGTACTTCCACCTGACCAATATGGCAAATTCTGTCTCTTAATTTCTCAAAATGAGGACTTTCAAATTCAATTATTTTGTCTTGTCAAGACAGATGTTTGGCAACCAAATCTGCATCAATGTGACTTATACATACTTACTTGTGTGAGAAGGCTAACTATTGCCCAATCTGAACTGTCTGGTTTACATATTTATTACCTAGCCTAGCAATTTCATCCTTTTAAAGCAATACAAATGTCTAAAAATATGTTTATATACATTACATATTGATATACATACCATATTTATATACTTGCAATTATATTTAAGTGATAAGTCCCCTGGTTTAATTCACCAGGACTGCATTACTCATAGCATAAACAACTACTTATAAGTAAAATAAGGTGTTTGAAAACTCGACTCTTGGCTCCCAGTGGATACTCTACCCAACGAGAAGTGCATAGTAAATAAACTGAGGAAGGTGCAGGCCAGTTCAGTGTATTTGGTTTTATCAATGTCTAACTATAAATTCTACCACTGTATATACAATGAACGCTGCTGTTTCTGGAGCAAACGTGTCTATCATGGATGCTCTGTAACCTTCTTTCTTGATTATGAAGTATATCAGAGAGAAGAGAGGTATAATAAAAGTAATCCCTTTGTTAGTTTTTGGCTACTCTCTGAAGCAATTATACAATTGAGAAATTAATTGTATTCCTAGTCTTTGCAGGTTTTTCTTGTGGGTGGACTCTACCTTCATCGATCATCATCCAAATCTATTTATATATTTCCATAAAATTACATTGGAATGCACAATTGGGTATATTTCCACTTCTCTAAACCCGTAGAGGTATTATTTATACATTCCATATTGATATATATGACATATTTACATACTTGTAAATATATACAGTGGACGAGTTCCCTGGTTTGATTCACAAGGGCAGCGTGGTGGCTTAGTGGTTAGCTCTTCTGCATCACAGCAGTGCGGTCATGACTTTGATTCCCGACCATGGCCTTATCTGTGTGGAGTTTGTATGCGCTCTCTGTGTTTGCATGGGTTTCCCCTGGGTGCTCTGGGTTTCTCCCACACTCCAAAAAAAGCATACTAATAGGTTAATTGGCTGCTATTAAATTGACCTTAGTCTTATGCAGTCTGTGTATATATATGTTAGGGAAATTAGACTGTAAGCTCCTAAGGGGCAGTGCCTGATGTGAGTTTTCTGTACAGCGCTGCGGAATTACTGGCGATTTATAAATAGCTAATGATGGGCAGCATTACAGCACAAATTTTAGATCTACGTTACTCATAGCATAAAAAGCACTTATAGTAAAACAAGGTGTTTGAAAGCTCGACGTTTGGCTCCTGGGGAATACTCTAGTGCATATAAAAATCTGAGGAGGATATTCTTTTTGACAGCATTGATAGGGACATGACCAGTTAGTAAGATCCAATTTAATTTTGGAGAAAATGTGAGGAAAGTTAGCTTGGAAGAGTTTTTCAGCCAGATCTACCTTACTCATACCATAACAAGCACTTTAGTATGCGTAGTGTCGAATCTATATCAGATTGTTCACCTGTAAGTGTCAGATTATCAGTTATGAGCTCATCAGCTGGAGAGAATTAAATACACTGCACGGTTTGAGTGTACAAATAACCTCTGCTTTATTAGTTACAAGTTCCTATCTATATGGCAAAAATCACGTATTGCAGAAAACTACGCCCCAACAGGTTTTTACCACTCATGCTCCCTTCACACAGATGTTGTGTTATATGTCACTTATTTCACAATAGAAAGGATTGTCCATTGTGCTGTATATCTTCATAAGGATAAACTTCAGTAACGACCATGTGGATTCCAAGGAAAAGGTTCTTGGTTTCTGCACTGATCACAACTGGCAGTAGTACTGAGAGTTCCACAAGGTTCACACTCATTAGATGGGGTGTACAGTACAGCGGTTAAGACAGATGTGGTAACTTTAATTTTTCTGGAAGAGAAACACTTAGCTTTAATACACTTGCTAATAAGCCACATCATCAGTTTTATTAGTATATATATATTATAATAAGGATTAGTAACAGTCCTTGAAGTACAACATGTATAAAACCTGATAACCATCCTCCTATACCCTTGAACCAATCGGCCAGGTACAGTCACGAAAACTATCCTTCTAGATAAGCATCTCCAGTGTACTCCTTTAAAAATTTATATTTCATGTCTTAATTTTTTGCAAGTGTTCATCAAACATTTTCTCTGGATCATCTGCGTCACTAGTTAAAATGGTGCAAACCTGGGCTTCAATTTACATATTTAGGGTTAGGCAGTACCCTCCAGACTAAGCTGTCAGGTAGTCCAATATTAACCTATTGTCTTGTGTAAATGTAATAAAGTGTTGGGCCACAATACTCACAAATACATTTCTGTGTTGGATGTAAACCCCTACAGTCATGGGTTGCTCTTTTCTTATTTGGTTGGGTTAAACTTTCATATTAGAATTTTTCTCATTATGTATAATGATCTCTACATTACTATTGGCATGAGTCTGGTTCTTCCAGACCTAGCTTTCCTTTCTAGACTAGTACATATCTACAGCCTACAGCAAAGGAACATAATGTGCAATCAATATTTCTCCTGCTAATATCAATGAACACCACTCCCTGGTCTCCCTTGGACCTTTAAAAAACTTGTAAAATACATTTTACTGAGACTCCCCTTGTCTGAAGATCTTGCAGTGGGATGCGTGTATTCAGGTGTCATTTCCCTGTACTTCCACTACCATGGGAGTCGTCAATAAGACCTGGAAAGGACTCTCATATCTGGGTTCAAAACTCTTCCTGACGTGCTTTTTCACGACCACCCAGTCCCATGGTTGCAGTTTATGGTTACCTGCATCAAAATTAGGGCCTGGAATGGAAGAAATCCCTTGACCATGTATTTCAGTTAGTTGTTTCTATAATAAAGCAACATAGTTCAACAAATCACCATGTACATGCTGTAGTTGCTATGGAAAGTAACAGCCTGTTCTGTGTGCTGTGCCAAACAGTATCTGATTTGGTGCTAAACCTGTGTCTTTCCTAGCAGTGTTTCTTACTCAGTACAGGGCCATAGGTAAACACGAGATCCATGGCAGACCTGTTTCAGCCATTATATTCTGCATTTTCAATTGCAGAGTACCATTAAGGCGCTCCACACATCCTGAACTTTGGGGTCTGTGAGGGGTGTGAAGGGCAGATATGATTCCCATGTCTTTTAACAGTTCCTTGAATTCTTGCCCCGTAAAGTGTGTCCCTCTGTCACTTTCAATGACCTCTGGTACCCCATATCTGCAGATTACCTCACTCATAAGTTTCATGGCTACTGCTTTAGCATTTGCTTTCCTATACAGCCATGTCTCCAGCCAGTGACTAAAGAAGTCGACACAGACTAGCACATTCTCAAAGCCCAAGCAATTGGGAAGTTGTATAAAGTCTATCTGCATCTTCTTATAGGGATACTGTGTCTGGGGTGCGGTTTTCCATAGGACAGACTTACCCGGGTTATTCTATGCACAGATTAAGCATCCTGCTAGTAACACCTGTGCTGCTTGGACAAACCCTGCTGCTATCCATAACCTGCTAGTGAGAACAACCATAGCATCTTTCCCCAGATGCACTTTCTCGTGTGCTATATTAGCCAAAATGGGGTAAAGGGCTTTTGGCAGACACAAACGCTGACCTTTACACCACTCTCCTTGCACTTCTAGTGCTTCATAAGTTGGAGTGTGGTACGTTCAAATTTGGGGTCAGCGGGTCACCATATAAATAGACTCCCCTTGGGGTACTGGGGCTATGACGGCTTCTCGTGCGGCCTGGTTTACCAGTCTATTTCACTTAGCTTCGGGGGTAGTATTTCTGTGTGTGTCTTCATCACTGAGTTTGGAGGGCAGCTAGAGTGCGGTGAACAGTGCCCTGATATGTTCAGCATGTTGACTGGTTTGCTTGCTGAACCTATATAGGGCCATAATCATGCGCTCTTAAAAACGCATAACTTGAATCAATGTAAATGTTTACTCTTTGTCCTTTTGCATATATATATGCAAGTGTCAGGGCCTTTAATTCAGCTTCTTGTGCTAACATGTGACTTGGTAGATACTGTTGAATCACTCTTTCTGTGTGTGTGGTTACGGCACACCCTGTATAAGAAACACCATCTATGTGGTAGCAGAAGATGTCTGCATTTGGTAGCAGTGTATCTATGTCAAATAAAACCAAAGATCCTTGTCTCATTAGTTCTACACAATCATATTCAGAAAAATTTTGTGTTTGCATTTTTTTCTTCTTGTTCAAGCTGGGATGGGAATCCCCCAAATCCCTAAGGGAACCCCGATATATACAGGTACTTCTCTCATCTTTTGAAACTTGCTGCAATAAGGCACCAGGATTCAACATTGTGCACCACTTAAGTGTAACGCTACAGGGAGTTAGCAGTGCTACTTAGTCTGGCTGCTGAGAAGTGTTTTGTTTGCGCTTGATTTAAAATTTCTGTTACCGCATGTGGCACCATTAGGGTTACTGGGTGCCCTAGCACAATATCTGTACTTTTTCCAAACACTATGGCCGCTGCAGCCATTGCTCATATGACTGGGTCTAATTGTGCAGAGTAGTATGCAAGTGACCTTAGCTTGCGACCATGTATCTGTGTCAGTACTCCTTGTGTATGTGCACTTACTTTATAACAAAATAATGTGAAAAGCTTGTCGTAATCTGGCAAAGTCAGTGCTGGCGCTAAAGTTACTTCAACTTAAAATTGGTTAAACATTTGGCTCTGCTCAGAGGAGAGTATAAATGGCTTGCTATCATCCAGAAGTGCTATTGCAGGCACACAGATAATAGCTCTTAAAGTCTTTTTTTTTTTTTTTTTTTTGGAAGGTCAAATAACAAACAAAACCGATATGCAGTGTCAGCAAGAAAAAAAAAACACATCACATAAAACATGATATAAAATCAACAGAATATCGTAAAAAATCAGTGCAAAGAGGTCAAATTACGTGTATAAAGAATGACCACAATTTTTTTTTTTTAAAAGATGTAAGGGAGAGAGCGAAATGCCGCGAAAGAGGAGGGCATAACGCAGGGAAAGAGGAGAAGAGAGACTAGAACAGAGCAGAAAAGGAAAGGAAGAAAGGGGTTCTCGAAAAGAGGACGGATATATGTAGGTGTAGAGTCAAGTGAAAGGGGAGTAAGCCTGAAAAAAGAGAGCCATGGGCTCCACACCTTAGTGAACGATCTTGATGTCCTATTGATGATGCTGGTCATGTATTCCAGGCACTGAACCTGCTAAACTCTGTTAATAACGGCCTGAAGCGAAGGTGGAGATTGCTGCCTCCAGTCTGCTGCAATTTGGCAGGTAGCTGCCGTCAGGATGTGCCTAGCTAACTTGTTCTGGTGTCGAGTCGCAGCTGGCGCTCCCAAGGGCAAGAGAAAAAATTTAGGCTCTAATGGTATTGCTATCTGGAGAATCGATTGGATAAGGTGTTTAATCTCGGCCCAAAAGTTTGATAATTTGGGACAAGTCCAGCTCTTAAAGTCTTAAGGCTTTTTTATTTATGTACAAACATTGAATTCCCATCAATGCATTACCATACCCATGATACAGAGAGGTATTTACAGTATATGATGATTATAGCACAGTAAATAAGGGCAGTGAATGTCTTTACAACACTGATTGACTCAAAACTATTATGAGGATAAAAGAATAAAAACCTTTGTTATCTACCATAATTTGACATTACATTGCATTACTTTCTTTCAAACCATCTGATATAAAATTTGGTTAAAAAAAACCAAAAATAAACTTAAACACTATTTCATATTCAACTATGTTAGTCCATTTCTCCGTTTCTCTTTAAAAACATCTTCTCACCTTCTTCGACATACAGAAAAACCACCTAGTTCATGCATTTGCTATGCGAATAGCCCATAAACTCTAATATCTCTTTCCAAAACAAGGTAATCATTACTCAGCAGAGTCTACGTTCTTTAAATCCTTCATTAGTTTATACTTATGTTTGTTGTGGCTGTAGACCAAAACATATTGCAAACTTCTATTCATTGGAAGTTGGATCAATGCAATCTGGATTGAAAGGGTGCTTTGTAGCTGGAGAGCTTCTGTGAAGAAAAAAACTTTTGCATAGAGATTAACATTTATTCACTAGGAATTAAAGTAACTGTTATTAATTCACATTGAACAGCTGCTAATACGACACTTGTTTAAAAGTTTCTCTTTGTAGCTTAACTGTGACGCTATGCGTTTCACGCAATGAAAAACTGATTTCCTCAAAGGGGCAGTCCCTAATCTCACAAACAGGGAATGTCAAAGTGATGAGACCTGGGCGAGTGTTCAAAGCCACTCCTTTCTCATCATCTCTGAATGACTCCATTGATATTCAGGAAGAAACAATCATTCATCACCAGCAGCCCCCGGAAAACTTTATAAGCATCCAGCCATTTTAAAAGCAACATTGTCTCATAAATCAGAGTACTCTCGTTAGACACCACACATTGTGTCTGTAAATCACTAAACATTTTCTCAACAAACTCTCCCGTGACCAAATATTCACACATATTTCCAGATTCTGTGATTTCCATGTTTAAAGTACAAATATATATTCACAATTCTCGCTCACAGACGACATTTTATCTCGTAACATTTTTTTATGGGCATAACAAACCCTCCTGATTTCTGAGAACATTCATCAGCGTCATTTTAACACAGATAAAAACAGCTTGTAATATATCTCTGCATGTAAAGCTCACTCCCACAATTCTCAACTTCATTAAAGAGAAAGCTATTTTTCTCAACTTCAGAAACAAAATTACTTTGTTTAAATACAGAAAACGGCTTGTTGGACCCCAGCCAACTTTGTTCTGACACCAGAAATAGTGATAATGTACATTATTTACAGTCTTGTGACGGACCAAATATTTTAAAACTTCTTTTGCATCTCTTCAAAAGCATTACATTTACAACTGTACAGCTTTTTCAACCTTGAAACATGTCTCTTGTAAAACGGTCAAGACAGACAAACACGGATCTCCCTCACACGCAGTAAGACGGAGATAAAACTCACATACAGTGAAGGAAAATTAACTGCTATCTTCCAGCCTACTGCTGTGGAACTACAAGACCCAGCATTAGACTAAATACACATTAGCTTCAACATGTTACTATCACTCAGCACTCCGGACATATTTTTTTCTCTTGAAATAATGAAGCATACTTGGAAGAACCTTTTTATCAATGTTACATACATTGTCAGATAACAAAATACAGAGTCCTTCTTATCTCAACACACTGAAATCTTTTACACAGAATAAGGTAGGGGCACATCTCACTCTTTAAGCTGCGCAACATCAAACATACATTTTTAGTACACAACCTACTTGATTCAATGTTTTAGTCATTATATCATTTAGCTTGTGATACATTTAGCCTATCTACATATTTTGCAACTTTCTAGATCTCTTAACTTTCATTTGCCACCTCAAACTATCTCTTGGGGTTTGGGCTCAATACCCCTTTGTTCTTGTCACATTACCACTCGCAGCACCCTTGTTTCTCCATTAACACTTTTTTTAATTCCTTCTTTGGCTATCCCCGCTTTCTTGATAAATTACTTGCAGACCTTCTACTCCCCACACATCCTAGAAATCCGCGCATCATTTCTATGGGGGGGTTGCTGTCATCTATCTGCTTACTGTCTATATACCCCTATATTGACAGTACTTTTGAGTCCCAATAGAGACTCTGGTCTAGTTTCTGTGGGTTGTCCCAATAGTGGACGTCCCGTTCTGTGGACTCCTAACAGTGAATGTCCGGGTCTGTGGGCTCCATACACTAGATTCCCCTTTTGGGCTCCATACACTGGATGCCCCTTTTTGGATTCCTTATTCTGGATGTCCGGTTCTGTGGGCTCTGTGCACTAGATCCCCTTTTGGACTCCTTACAGTGGATGTCCCTTTTGGACTTTTTACACTGGTTGTCCGTGCAGAATAGCCTGACAGCATCTGGAACGAAGGTCTGAAAGCTCTTTCTAAATTTCTTGACAAAGTTCTGGGGATGGTGTATCACACATGCACTCAAAATTCACTCATCTTTCAGAAATCTAATTACCAAAACAATTACAATACACAAATTGTTAGTAACTGTATAATTCTGAGACTTACAGATCTGCGTGCCTGATACCTTAGACGGACATGAGATAACTCTAAACAGAGGAGCCTGACGAGTAGAAAACTACTCACCCGGGTTATAGTCAGTCCAGGGCAACCTCCAATTCTGTCTGTCCTTGGCTCAGGTCAGCAGTCTCGGTGGTACCTCCAATGCTGTTGAATCTATATCAGCTTGTTCACCTGTAAGTGTCAGATTATCAGTTATGAGCTCATCAGCTGGAGAGAATTAAATACACTGCATGGTTTGAGTGTACAAATAAACTCTGCTTTATTAGTTACAAGTTCCTATCTATATAGCAAAAATCACGTATTGCAGAAAACTACGCCCCAAAAGGTTTTAACCACTCATGCTCCCTTCACACAGCTGTTAGTATATTCTCTCATTATCCACACTAGAACTCCCCAGGAGGGGGGCTGGCTTATCATCTGTCTGGTATGTTCAAGGTTATAAGCATAGCCTTGCAAATAATGAATTACTCCTACAAAACAGGTGCATCTAATTGTATTTAAGCTATAACAGAACAAAATGGCCATAAGGCAACAAGATGGCGTCCGCTTAGCAAAATCACATTTCTCAGTAGTAAAGCAAGACATTTGAAAGCTTGACTCTTGGCTCCCGGTGAATACTCTGCCCAACGATAAGTGCATAGTACAGAAATAGATTTAGTGCAGGCCACCTTTGTCTATTAAGTTTTATCAATGTCTGTATTAACTTTATTAATTAACTGTATTAATTCTACCACTGCCCATCCAATGAATGATGCTTGTCTCTGTAGCATAAGTGTCTATGATGGATGCTCTGTTAAGTTCTTACTTGATTATGAAGATCATAGAATAGAGAGCTATCACAAAGGTAATCTCCCTTTTCCCTTCATTAAAATCCATTTTAATAAAAGTACTTATATCTCTAAAGTGCTTTTTTGCAAGGTTGTCAGATCATGTGTTGCAGTGTTTCCCAACACTAGTCCTCAAGTTTCCCTAATAGTGCAGGTTTTTCACATCACTAGTGAAATAATTAGTACCACCTGTGGATTTTTCAAAATGTGTCAATCAGTAATGATTTCACCTGTGCTCCAGCAAAGATATATGGAAAACCTGCACTGTTAGGGGTACTTGAGGACTAGGGTTGGGAAACACTGATCTATTGTGTCCCCTTGACTAGTGATTTTATATTTTATTAAATTGCCATGTATGTGTGCCATATATTTGTCCACTGCTCTGTCACTGATGTTAGCCAGACAAATCACTGCGGACATTGGCCATAATTGGTGAAAATTGTGAATGTTGTGAAGTGATCATTAGTAAATAGACTGGAAAACATTGAAAATTAATGATAATGCCATCAATAGTAATATAGGAGCAAAAACAGCTGAAAATAACATTATTTTATTTATTTATTTATTTACAATTTTCAATTAAATCAAGATCCAAAACTGAAGCCAAAACCTTTCACGATAGTCCAACAAAACTGCTGGCAAAGCCGAAGCACGAAGTTGGGTTAGAACCAAAACGGGTTTCAAAACCGAAGCACAAGGGTTAGCGCACATCTCTAATATATATATATATATATATATATATATATATATATATATATATATACACAGCCAAATGGTCGGTGCTCCTCCTTAAAATATCTCACTGCCCTCCCAGAAAAAAAACTTTTTCAAAATAAATCACCACATGGGGCTGTACTCCTTGGACTTCCAAAGAATCTACACACAAAATTGTTCTTATTCCAACGTTTCAATCATGTTTAATGATTTTCCTCAGGGATAAAACATAATACAAACATTTACCCTAAATAGGCAGCTACACCGTGTGCACATCACCTAGCAAGTCCCCCTAGAAGTGGGCTGACAACATCAGAATGCACCATTCCCTCTGGTGTGCATCACATCCGACATCATCACACTCCACCCCCAGGCCTATTTGCTAATTATAATATCAATGCAAACACCCGCCGCCAATACAGAACCACAACCATGAGATGGAACTGCAAAAACTGTCATGAACACAATCAAAACAACATATGACATGCTGTAATTCACACTAGAATCCGCATAATGCCTATTTCACTTGCTTAAATCAGAAGTCCAACACAACAGTTGTATCCATAAGTTTAAGGAGACAGTGTATAGTGTGCTGCAAACCAGGGAGTCTTTACACAGAAGCCATCACTGAGGATATAAAAATCCTACAACTAGATCCATATAGACACATATAAGTACAAAAATGCCACAGATAATTAGAGATGTGCACCGGCGACTTTTGGTGTCTCGTGTTTTGTGTTTTGGATTCGGATTTCCGCGATGTTTTGGGTTCGGATTTGTTTCGCAAAACACCTGCCGAAAGGTTTTGGTTCGGATTTAAGGTTTTGGATTCGGATTTTTTTTTAAAAAAGCATAAAAAGTTCAAAAATCAAGTTTTTGGGCTTATTTTCACTCCTACGCTATTATTAACCTCAATAACATTCAATTACAAGCATTTCCACTAATTTACCGTGTATTCTGAACACCTCACAATATAGTTATTAGTCCAAAACGTTGCAACGAGGTATTTTTATGGACTGCGTAGAGGAGTGGGTCACCACAATATATATAATAAGAAAACCATCAACTGGTATGAATCGCACCGAATAATGTACCTGGACTGCGTAGAGGAGTGGGTCACCACAATATAAATTAAAAACCCTGAATTTGTATGATTCGCACCAATAATGTACCTGGACTGCGTAGAGGAGTGGGTCACCACAATATATATAATAAGAAAACCATCAACTAGTATGAATCGCACCGAATAATGTACCTGGACTGCGTAGAGGAGTGGGTCACCACAAAATAAATTAAAAACCCTGAACTTGTATGATTCGCACCAATAATGTACCTGGACTGCGTAGAGGAGTGGCTCACCACAATATATATAATAAGAAAACCATCAATTGGTATAATTCGCACCGAATAATGTACCTGGACTGCGTAGAGGAGTGGGTCACCACAATATAAATTAAAATCCCTGAACTTGTATGATTCGCACCAATAATGTACCTGGACTGCGTAGAGGAGTGGGTCACCACAATATATATAATAAGATAACCATCAACTGGTATGAATCGCACCGAATAATGTACCTGGACTGCGTAGAGGAGTGGGTCACCACAATATAAATTAAAAACCCTGAACTTGTATGATTCGCACCAATAATGTACCTGGACTGCGTAGAGGAGTGGGTCACCACAATATATATAATAAGAAAACCATCAACTGGTATGAATCGCACCGAATAATGTACCTGGACTGCGCAGAGGAGTGGGTCACCACAATATAAATTAAAAACCCTGAACTTGTATGATTCGCACCAAAAATGTACCTGGACTGCGTAGAGGAGTGGGTCACCACAATATATATAATAAGAAAACCATCAACTGGTATGAATCGCACTGAATAATGTACCTGGACTGTGTAGAGGAGTGGGTCACCACAATATAAATTATAAACCCTGAACTTGTATGATTCGAACCAATAATGTACCTGGACTGCGTAGAGGAGTGGGTCACCACAATATATATAATAAGAAAACCATCAACTGGTATGAATCGCACCGAATAATGTACCTGGACTGCGTAGAGGAGTGGGTCACCACAATATAAATTAAAAACCCTGAACTTGTATGATTCGCACCAATAATGTACCTGGACTGCGTAGAGGAGTGGGTCACCACAATATATATAATAAGAAAACCATCAACTGGTATGAATCGCACCGAATAATGTACCTGGACTGCGTAGAGGAGTGGGTCACCACAATATAAATTAAAAACCCTGAACTTGTATGATTCGCACCAATAATATACCTGGACTGCGTAGAGGAGTGGGTCACCACAATATATATAATAAGAAAACCATCAACTGGTATAATTCGCACCGAATAATGTACCTGGACTGCGTAGAGGAGTGGGTCACCACAATATAAATTAAAATCCCTGAACTTGTATGATTCGCACCAATAATGTACCTGGACTGCGTAGAGGAGTGGGTCACCACAATATATATAATAAGATAACCATCAACTGGTATGAATCGCACCGAATAATGTACCTGGACTGCGTAGAGGAGTGGGTCACCACAATATATATAATAAGAAAACCATCAACTGGTATGAATCGCACCGAATAATGTACCAGGACTGCGTAGAGGAGTGGGTCACCACAATATATATAATAAGAAAACCATCAACTGGTATGAATCGCACCAAATAATGTACCTGGCCTGCGTAGAGGAGTGGGTCACCACAATATAAATTAAAAACCCTGAACTTGTATGATTCGCAACGAATAATGTACCTGGACTGCGTAGAGGAGTGGGTCACCACAATATATATAATAAGAAAACCATCAACTGGTATGAATCGCACCGAATAATGTACCTGGACTGCGTAGAGGAGTTGGTCACCACAATATAAATTAAAAACCCTGAACTTGTATGATTCGCACCAATAATGTACCTGGACTGCGTATAGGAGTGGGTCACCACAATATATATAATAAGAAAACCATCAACTGGTATGAATCGCACCGAATAATGTACCTGGACTGCGTAGAGGAGTGGGTCACCACAATATAAATAAAAACCCTGAACTTGTATGATTCGCACCAATAATGTACCTGAACTGCGTAGAGGAGTGGGTCACTACAATATATATAATAAGAAAACCATCAACTGGTAAGAATCGCACCGAATAAAGTACCTGGACTGCATAGAGGAGTGGGTCACCACAATATAAATTAAAAACCCTGAACTTGTATGATTCGCACCAATAATGTACCTGGACTGCGTAGAGGAGTGGGTCACCACAATATATATAATAAGAAAACCATCAACTGGTATGAATCGCACCGAATAATGTACCTGGACTGCGTAGAGGAGTGGGTCACCACAATATAAATTAAAAACCCTGAACTTGTATGATTTGCACCAATAATGTACCTGGACTGCGTAGAGGAGTGGGTCACCACAATATATATAATAAGAAAACCATCAACTGGTATGAATCGCACCGAATAATGTACCTGGACTGCGTAGAGGAGTGGGTCACCACAATATAAATTAAAAACCCTGAACTTGTATGATTCGCACCAATAATGTACCTGGACTGCGTAGAGGAGTGGGTCACCACAATATATATAATAAGAAAACCATCAACTGGTATGAATCACACTGAATAATGTACCTGGACTGCGTAGAGGAGTGGGTCACCACAATATAAATTAAAATCCCTGAACTTGTATGATTCGCACCAAAAATGTACCTGGACTGCGTAGAGGAGTGGGTCACCACAATATATATAATAAGAAAACCATCAACTGGTATGAATCGCACTGAATAATGTACCTGGACTGTGTAGAGGAGTGGGTCACCACAATATAAATTATAAACCCTGAACTTGTATGATTCGAACCAATAATGTACCTGGACTGCGTAGAGGAGTGGGTCACCACAATATATATAATAAGAAAACCATCAACTGGTATGAATCGCACCGAATAATGTACCTGGACTGCGTAGAGGAGTGGGTCACCACAATATAAATTAAAAACCCTGAACTTGTATGATTCGCACCAATAATGTACCTGGACTGCGTAGAGGAGTGGGTCACCACAATATATATAATAAGAAAACCATCAACTGGTATGAATCGCACCGAATAATGTACCTGGACTGCGTAGAGGAGTGGGTCACCACAATATAAATTAAAAACCCTGAACTTGTATGATTCGCACCAATAATATACCTGGACTGCGTAGAGGAGTGGGTCACCACAATATATATAATAAGAAAACCATCAACTGGTATGAATCGCACCGAATAATGTACCTGGACTGCGTAGAGGAGTGGGTCACCACAATATAAATTAAAATCCCTGAACTTGTATGATTCGCACCAATAATGTACCTGGACTGCGTAGAGGAGTGGGTCACCACAATATATATAATAAGATAACCATCAACTGGTATGAATCGCACCGAATAATGTACCTGGACTGCGTAGAGGAGTGGGTCACCACAATATATATAATAAGAAAACCATCAACTGGTATGAATCGCACCGAATAATGTACCAGGACTGCGTAGAAGAGTGGGTCACCACAATATAAATTAAAAACCCTGAACTTGTATGATTCGCAACGAATAATGTACCTGGACTACGTAGAGGAGTGGGTCACCACAATATATATAATAAGAAAACCATCAACTGGTATGAATCGCACCGAATAATGTACCTGGACTGCGTAGAGGAGTTGGTCACCACAATATAAATTAAAAACCCTGAACTTGTATGATTCGCACCAATAATGTACCTGGACTGCGTATAGGAGTGGGTCACCACAATATATATAATAAGAAAACCATCAACTGGTATGAATCGCACCGAATAATGTACCTGGACTGCGTAGAGGAGTGGGTCACCACAATATAAATAAAAACCCTGAACTTGTATGATTCGCACCAATAATGTACCTGAACTGCGTAGAGGAGTGGGTCACTACAATATATATAATAAGAAAACCATCAACTGGTAAGAATTGCACCGAATAAAGTACCTGGACTGCATAGAGGAGTGGGTCACCACAATATAAATTAAAAACCCTGAACTTGTATGATTCGCACCAATAATGTACCTGGACTGCGTAGAGGAGTGGGTCACCACAATATATATAATAAGAAAACCATCAACTGGTATGAATCGCACCGAATAATGTACCTGGACTGCGTAGAGGAGTGGGTCACCACAATATAAATTAAAAACCCTGAACTTGTATGATTTGCACCAATAATGTACCTGGACTGCGTAGAGGAGTGGGTCACCACAATATATATAATAAGAAAACCATCAACTGGTATGAATCGCACCGAATAATGTACCTGGACTGCGTAGAGGAGTGGGTCACCACAATATAAATTAAAAACCCTGAACTTGTATGATTCGCACCAATAATGTACCTGGACTGCGTAGAGGAGTGGGTCACCACAATATATATAATAAGAAAACCATCAACTGGTATGAATCACACTGAATAATGTACCTGGACTGCGTAGAGGAGTGGGTCACCACAATATAAATTAAAATCCCTGAACTTGTATGATTCGCACCAATAATGTACCTGGACTGCGTAGAGGAGTGGGTCACCACAATATATATAATAAGATAACCATCAACTGGTATGAATCGCACCGAATAATGTACCTGGACTGCGTAGAGGAGTGGGTCACCACAATATATATAATAAGAAAACCATCAACTGGTATGAATCGCACCGAATAATGTACCAGGACTGCGTAGAGGAGTGGGTCACCACAATATATATAATAAGAAAACCATCAACTGGTATGAATCGCACCGAATAATGTACCTGGCCTGCGTAGAGGAGTGGGTCACCACAATATAAATTAAAAACCCTGAACTTGTATGATTCGCAACGAATAATGTACCTGGACTGCGTAGAGGAGTGGGTCACCACAATATATATAATAAGAAAACCATCAACTGGTATGAATCGCACCGAATAATGTACCTGGACTGCGTAGAGGAGTTGGTCACCACAATATAAATTAAAAACCCTGAACTTGTATGATTCGCACCAATAATGTACCTGGACTGCGTATAGGAGTGGGTCACCACAATATATATAATAAGAAAACCATCAACTGGTATGAATCGCACCGAATAATGTACCTGGACTGCGTAGAGGAGTGGGTCACCACAATATAAATAAAAACCCTGAACTTGTATGATTCGCACCAATAATGTACCTGAACTGCGTAGAGGAGTGGGTCACTACAATATATATAATAAGAAAACCATCAACTGGTAAGAATCGCACCGAATAAAGTACCTGGACTGCATAGAGGAGTGGGTCACCACAATATAAATTAAAAACCCTGAACTTGTATGATTCGCACCAATAATGTACCTGGACTGCGTAGAGGAGTGGGTCACCACAATATATATAATAATAAAACCATCAACTGGTATGAATCGCACCGAATAATGTACCTGGACTGCGTAGAGGAGTGGGTCACCACAATATAAATTAAAAACCCTGAACTTGTATGATTTGCACCAATAATGTACCTGGACTGCGTAGAGGAGTGGGTCACCACAATATATATAATAAGAAAACCATCAACTGGTATGAATCGCACCGAATAATGTACCTGGACTGCGTAGAGGAGTGGGTCACCACAATATAAATTAAAAACCCTGAACTTGTATGATTCGCACCAATAATGTACCTGGACTGCGTAGAGGAGTGGGTCACCACAATATATATAATAAGAAAACCATCAACTGGTATGAATCACACTGAATAATGTACCTGGACTGCGTAGAGGAGTGGGTCACCACAATATAAATTAAAAACCCTGAACTTGTATGATTCGCACCAATAAATGTATCTGGACTGAGTAGAGGAGTGGTCACCACAATATAATTAAAAAACCCTCCACGGGTCTGAATTCCCAAAAAAAAGGTTCTGGACTGCGTAGTGGGGTGGCCCCGGTACACAATTTTTTACAGGGGCCACAATATTATTAAAAAACCCTACAGGGGTCTGAATTCCACCCAAAAAGTTTATGGACTGCGTAGTGTAGTGTTTTCCACAATATTATTTAAAAATTTTGCAGCAACAGTCAACGTTGTTTAATATCTGATACACCTCTATCTGGACTGCATAGTGGAGTGGCCCCGGTACCCAATTTGGTACCGGGGCCACAATACCTCCTCCAACCATGGTACAGACCATTCATCATTGAGATCCCATCAAGTATGTTAAAGACAGACAGGGTCGAAGTGTTATTGGTTGACTTTGTAAACCAAAAAACTGTCCCTGTTGCACATAGTCGTGCAATGAAGACTGACTTTTTCATTTAAAGGCACCATCTTTCAAGTGTAGTGTTTGTAAGTCATATTATACTTTTGGTAAAATTTGTTTAATTTGTTCCTCTTTATGGTAACTACTAATAGAATTAAAGTATTAAATAGATGCGGCAGTTTCTCTTTATGGGAATTAGTAATAGAATTAAAGTATTAAATAGAATTTAAGTATTAAATAGAGTGGTATAGAGTGGTAGTGTGGTATAGAGTGGTCCCCACAATATAATAATAAAACCCTCAACTGGTCAGAATTCCACCAAACAAGTATCTGGACTGCGTATTGGGATGGCCCCGGTACCCAATTTGATACAGGGGCCACAATAAAATAAATACACCCTCAACTGGTCAGAATTCCACCAAACAAGTATCTGGACTGCGTATTGGGGTGGCCCCGGTACCCAATTTGATACCGGGGCCACAATAAAATAAATACACCCTCAACTGGTCAGAATTCCACCAAACAAGTATCTGGACTGCATAGTGGGGTGGCCCCGGTACCCAATTTGATACTGGGGCCACAATACCTCCTCCAAGTTCCAAGTGTAGTGTTCATAACATCTTAACACTACACTAATTCTAGCACGTCAAAACCTCTTGTTTTAAATAATGACAGGGCATTTAACTTTTGATTTAATTTATTGAATTTGTTGGCATTTTCTTTTACTTTTTGAACATGGCAAACGACTGTTGAATGGTCACATAATGCCCAAAAAATAGTTGCAATATGAAATTGTCCTTGGGCCCTCCCACCCACCCTTATGTTGTTGAAATAGGACATGCACACTTTAACAAACCAATCATTTCAGTGACAGGGCCTACCAAACAACTGTGGCTGAAATGATTGGTTTGTTTGGGCCCCCACACCAATAAAACAATTCATCTCTCCCTGTACAAACTAAACAGGCTCTACTGAGGAAAGATGTCGTCCTCATCCTCAACCTCTGATTCCTCTCCCCCTACAGTGTGTACTTCCTCCTCCTCACATATTATCAATTCGTCCCCGCTGGACTCCACAACCACAGGTCCCTCTGTACTGTCTGGAGGGCAGTGCTGTACTTCATTGAGGAATTGATTATTCATTTTTATAAACATCATTTTTTCAACGTTGTGAGGAAGCAACCTCCTTCGCCGCTCACTGACCAGGTTCCCCGCTGCACTAAAAACTCTTTCCGAGTACACACTGGATGGGGGACAACTCAGTTAAAAAATAGAGCCAGTTTGTACAGGGGCTTCCAAACTGCCTTTTGGAGTTCTACCACGTCACTACCTCTAGTTAATTTAGATTGCAAGGCTTGTAAATATAAATACTTTGAAGATAAAAAAAGCAGGCTGCACAGACTGTGGAGCTAGAAAGTGAAATTAAATGGACCACGTTACTTTGGTGGCTATCTATGCCCCTCCCCCGCCCTACACTTGTAGTTGAATATAAATAAAGCAGCCTGCATAGACTGTAGAACTAGAAATTCAAATATACAAAGAAATGGACAAAGGCAGTTTGGTATCTGTCTGCATCAGATCCCCTCTCCACTAGAAGTAAAACAGAAAACTATTCAGCCGTTATGTAATCTAGAATATAAATAGAAATTGAGAAAGGCAATTTGGTATCTGTCTGCATCATAATCATCAACATCCTCCTCAGCGCCAGCTACATCAATATCCTCCTCCCAGTGTACAACATTCACACCTTCATTAGCCAAATCTGTAACTGGACTGTGGGTGATCCTTCCAGCATATGCAGAGGGCGTGCTGCAAATGCTGGATGGAGTCACCTCTTCCCGTACAGTGATGGGAAGGTCAGGGTTCACAACCAACAACACCCTTGGACTCGCCTTGGGGATTTGTGATGTCATCTGTTTAGAAGGCAGTGTTCTTTGCTGTTTTGTTGTTGTTGCTGACAGCATAATTCTCTTAAATTTTTTGTAGGGGGGGAGGAGGAGGGCTTAGATCCTTGGGTGAAGCTGGACCACTAGTCATGAACACGGGCCAGGGCCTAAGCTGTTCCTTGCCACTACGTGTCGTAAAAGGCATATTGCCAACTTTACGTTTCTCCTCAGATGATTTTAAGTTTCTCTTTTTGCTATTTTTTTAGAACTTGGACTTTTTGGATTTTACATGCCCTGTACTAGGAGATTGGGCATCGGGATTGCCAGACGACGTTGATGGCATTTCATCGTCTATGTTGTCATGACTAGTGGCAGCAGCTTCAGCATTATGAGGAAGTGGGTCTTGATCTTTCCCTACTTTATCCTCCAAATTATCACGCGCCGGGTGTTTAGGCAGTGCACCTGACACCCGGCAAAACTCACCTCTCATCGGCGCTCCGCTCCCCGCTGGGCACCGTCATCTTGGATTCGCAGACCTGGCGATGACTCCAATTCTCATGCTCCCTGCTGATTGGTCCTTCCCACTGGCGGCAAGTTTAAAAGACACCTCCTCTCTATCTTCAGTGCCTGTTCTTTGTGTTGCCTCCTGGTGATTGAAGTGGCTTCCTGATATTTTCCAGTTATCTACCTCCTTTCTGGACTGCAGAGCTGACGCTCATCTTCGGACATCTTCACTACGCTTGTCTTCAGAGCTGACGCTCATCCTCCTGAACTTTTACCACATAGTGGTCTGCAGAGCTGACGCTCACTCTACGGAACTCTCCGCCACATAGTGGCCTGCAGAGCTGACGCTCACTTTACGGAACTCTCCGCCACATAGTGGCCTGCAGAGCTGACGCTCATCTTCGGTCATCTTCACTACATTTGTCTTCAGAGCTGACGCTCATCCTCCTGAACTTTTACCACATAGTGGTCTGCAGAGCTGACGCTCACTCCACGGAACTCTCCGCCACATAGTGGCCTGCAGAGCTGAAGCTCACTTTACGGAACTCTCCGTACATAGTGGCCTGCAGAGCTGACGCTCATCTTCGGACATCTTTACTACATTTGTCTTCAGAGCTGACGCTCATTCTCCTGAACTTTTACCACATAGTAGTCTGCAGAGCTGACGCTCATCTTTGGACATCTCCCCTACAGTTGTCTTCAGAGCTGACGCTCATTCTCCTGAACTTTACACCACACAGTGGTTTACAGAGTTACACCGATCTGCATTATCTTCATTACCATTACTTAGTGTATCGACCATCCTTCCTACGAGACTACTGCCTGTAGTCTTCCCTGGGACTTCCGTACAGTACTCTAGTAGGGACCGTGACCTGCGAGGTGACGCCGCTAAGCCCATACCGCTTTACGGCGGTTAATGGTGAACACCGTCTCCTCGTTAGACTCCGCGCCCTGTTGGAGTAATGCCAAACTGTTCGAATCTCCTGGTTTCGCTACATCTTCCGAGTCTCTTTGTAAGAACCGTGACACAAATTTTGGTTTTCCATTACATGTAGCACAAGAGAGCGTACCCCTAAGCCACACACACTCGGCAAAGCCTTTAAAAATTATATGCGGCACAGGAGAGCAGCACTGGACTTATACTGCTGAATCAGTGAACTTTGTAATATCAGTACCACTGGACTTATACTGCTGAATCAGTGAACTTTGTAATAGCAGTACCACTGGACTTATACTGCTGAATCAGTGAACTTTGTAATAGCAGTACCACTGGACTTATTTTGCTGAATCAGTGAACTTTGTAATAGCAGTACCACTGGACTTATACACTGCTGAATCAGTGAACTTTGTAATAGCAGTACCACTGGACTTATACTGCTGAATCAGTGAACTTTGTAATAGCAGTACCACTGGACTTATACACTGCTGAATCAGTGAACTTTGTAATAGCAGTACCACTGGACTTATACTGCTGAATCAGTGAACTTTGTAATATAATATTGCAGTACCAATGGGCTTATATTGCAGGATTGGTTTTGCAAATTTCGTTGTAATTATATTTTTGTATGTTTTTTTATAACTTTTTTTTATTTTTTAAAACACTTGGGAATAATGGGGAAAGAACTATGCCCTTAGAAGCACAGAGCACAGGACACAGCACCACTGGACTGAACAGGACACAGCACAGGACCCAGCAGCACCACTGAACTCAAAATTGACAGAGCACAGCACACAGCACCACTGGACTTTTACTGTTGAATGTGTGAACTTGGTAATATTGCAGTACCAATGGGCTTATACTGCAGGATTGGTTTTGCAAATTTTATTGTAATTAATTTTTTTTGTAATTATTTTTTTGTATTTTTTTTTATTACTTTCTTTTATTTTTTAAAACACTTGGGAATAATGGGGAAAGAACTATGCCCTTAGAAGCACAGAGCACAGGACACAGCACCACTGGACTGAACAGGACACAGCACAGGACCCAGCAGCACCACTGAACTCAAAATTGACAGAGCACAGCACACAGCACCACTGGACTTTTACTGTTGAATGTGTGAACTTGGTAATATTGCAGTACCAATGGGCTTATACTGCAGGATTGGTTTTGCAAATTTTGTTGTAATTAATTTTTTTTGTAATTATTTTTTTGTATTTTTTTTTATAACTTTTTTTCTTTTTTAAAACACTTGGGAATAATGGGGAAAGAACTATGCCCTTAGAAGCACAGAGCACAGGACACAGCACCACTGGACTGAACAGGACACAGCACAGGATCCAGCAGCACCACTGAACTCAAAATTGACAGAGCACAGCACACAACACCACTGGACTGATACTGCAGAACACAGCACAGCACAGCACAGCACAGCACAGAACTAAACAGCACAGCACGAGATCTACCAGGACAGAGGACCACCTAACACACCCTCCCTCTACCCTGTTCAATGCCCGAGTGAAGATGGTGGCAACTAGCGGGGAATTTATAGGATCCGAGTATCGCGAGATCCGACAGCGGGATTATGACT
Source organism: Mixophyes australis (assembly GCA_036250195.1). Classification (NCBI taxonomy): domain Eukaryota; kingdom Metazoa; phylum Chordata; class Amphibia; order Anura; family Limnodynastidae; genus Mixophyes; species Mixophyes australis. The sequence continues at coordinate 45,860,645 of JAVHZZ010000009.1, read as the reverse complement.
CAGAGCCTCGGCTTCAAGTTTTCATTTGGCGCCAATACCCGGATCTGTCTCGGATCCGACTCGGATCGGAAAGGTTCGGGTGGGCTCGGATTCACAAAATCCGAGTGCGCTCATCTCTACAAATAATTAGCATTGCCATATCTACCAAGCTATACAGAGCTAAAGCAGAAAAAATCTTCTCAGTTAACATGGATCTAAACCACTCAATAACTGTCCAAAAACCACATATTGGACATGAACAGCACCTCCTAGTGGGAAATATAATGAAAAAAGTCTAAATAAAAATGATATATGTCACCTATCCAAATAGATATCAAGTAGGATACCAAGTATATAATAACTAATTAAACATACTAGCTCAAAAAATGTTACTCTATTGTTTACAAAAACCCAAAAAGGAGATTCACACATAAATGACCTCTATGACAAAAATTCAAATAAAGCAAGAAAGTCTTAAATTCTCATTTAGGCCCAATGGAGCCACAGTGCTAAGATGATGTATTCAGAAGCCTTCTCTCTCTATCGCCCCCTCTCCTCAATTCAGGAACATCATTAATCAGTTTATATTTCAATGTGGCCGAAGGGTGTCTAAGTCCTTTAAAGTGACAAGCCACTGATTGACTTGTTGCTTTGCCACTCAGTGCCAACCTAATAGAGGATCGATGCTGTGCCATCCGCTCTTTCCGACATATGTTAAGTCTTACGGACAAGTAATGCTGTAAATAACATATCTACTCGTACAGGTTAGCACATGTTTGATTCAAATTCTCCTGCCAGAATGAGGGTGTACAAAGTCAAGACATCTATCTAGATATCTGCATGTGGTGCATCCAGTACACCTATAACTCCCCGTGGCTTTGAGGCTTCAGAAATGAAGTGTTCGGACCTTTCAGTTTCTTTTGTTGTAACATCATTGTGCACCAACCAGTCTGTCAAATTCTTGCAACGTTTATAACATGGCATAATGTTGGTACCTGCCAAAGCAGTGATGTTTTTATCTGTCCTGACAACAGGCCAATATTGCTTGTCCATTTTGTTGGCTAAATTACTTGCTGTGGTATAACAATGTATAAAAGGAAATCTATTAGTTGTAGTTTGTCTTTTTATAGGGAATAAAGTATCTTCTCTTTTAATGGACTTCACCTTAGCTTTGGCCAATTGTAACTCATGGGGATTCTACCCTCTGTTGATAAACTTCTGAATTAGATTGTCGATCTGTGTATTCACTACAGATTCCAAATTAGTGATCCTTCTAATGCGGAGAAATTGTGAGTATGGAAGGCCTTTTATCATTGCTATTGGGTGGTGACTAGTGACATGTAGATAGATTTTTTGATTCATTGGCTTACTATACACACAAGTGTTTAAACAATTGCCATTCCTTGAAATAAGCACATCCAGGTAATGTATGGCCTCTGTATTACAGTTAAAGGTAAACTTAATGTCCTTATCCATCTGGATCTCATTCATTGTTTTTATAAATACCTCTATGGAGCCTCTCCACACCACTAGAATATCATCAATATAGCGTGTGAAAAAAATCAGATGACTGGAAAAGATCTCATTCTCCAAAAACAATTTTTTCTCCACTAGGAACATATTGGAGTTAGCAAATGAAGAGGCCACATTAGAACCCATAGCACAACCTACTAACAGTAGATAATAGGCCCCATCAAAAAAGAAAAAAATCCTTGTCAAGGTTTTCTCCAATAAGGATAGAAAAACATTATGTCTGGACCTTTATAGTATATGTTGCCCTTAGCAAATTTTCCACTGCTTGTAGATCTTCCTGATGGGGAATATTTGTGTATAGACTCAACATCAATGGAACAAAATACACATTGTTCTAGAAGATTATTAATGGAACCCAAATTAATCAATAGGTCAGTGGTATCTTTTAAAAAAAGTGGGTTCTTTTTGCACAACAGGCTGCAGATAGAAATCCAGGTATTTTGATAGTGGATGATACAGTGAATTTCTAGCTGAGATAATTGGCCTCGCTTTTATGGACCTTCTGCAAGGTATATGTCACGGGCACTAGGAGTTTTACCCAGAATTCACCAGATGTAGCTACACTTACCAGAAGTACGGACCTCTGGGTAGTGTGGTGAATCGATGGAACCATACAGTATAGTAGAGGAAAGGAATGTCAATAGTATAAATGCTGAGTCTTGGCACCGTGGAACTATGATGGTTCAGCAGTCTAGTGAACAGAATCAAATGAGAAAAGAGTACAAGTGTCTAACACACCGGTAGCATATAGCAGGCCAGTACTTGATAACTGGATAACGTTAGGCAACGACTAAACAGCACTATAATGGAAAAGTCAGCAACTTGCAGCTACAATACAGAGGCACTTGTAGACTTAGTCCAGCCAATAGATACCATACAGAGTAGTAGCTATATCACAAGGAAGCATGAATGGTCAACAGCTGGTAAGTCTCACTACGAATATGTAGAGAAGACTTATCCAGCGCAGGTGTGTAACAGAATAGCGGGAGTGGTCTGCAATTGGCAAGTTGTACCACTTGATGTGATGGGAAGACTTGTCCAGGTGCAGGCGTGGAACAGAGTAACGAGAGTGGTCTGCAATAGGCAAGTTGTACCACTTTATGTGAAGGGAAGACTTGTCCAGGTGCAGGCGTGGAACGGATTAACATGAGTGGTCTGCAATAGGCAAGTTGTACCACTTGATGTGCAGGGAAGACTTGTCCAGGTACAGGCGGGGAACGGAGTAACGTGAGTGGTCTGCAATAGGCAAGTTGTACCACTGATGTGTAGGGAAGACTTGTCCAGAAGCAGGCAGTTAACGGAGGTAGTGAGAGTAGACTGCAGCGGGTAAGTTCCACTAACGATGAGGAGAGGAGACTTGTCCAGGAGCAGGCAGGTAACGAAGGTAGTGAGAGTAGACTGCAGCGGGTAAGTTCCACTAACGATGAGGAGAGGAGACTTGTCCAGGAGCAGGCAGGTAACGAAGGTAGTGAGAGTAGACTGCAGCGGGTAAGTTCCACTAACGATGAGGAGAGGAGACTTGTCCAGGAGCAGGCAGGTAACAGAGGTAGTGAGAGTAGACTGCAGCGGGTAAGTTCCACTAATGATGAGGAGAGGAGACTTTTCCAGGAGCAGGCAGGTAACGGAGGTAATGAGAGTAGACTTCAGCGAGTAAGTTCCACTAACGATGAGGAGAGGAGACTTGTCCAGGAGCAATCGAATAACACGAGCAGAAACAGGAAACACCTCAGAGTCTCAAGGAATGAGAATCAAGAACAGGCAACGGTAATAGGGCAACAGGTGCTTTAAATACTGAGAGGTGATTAGTTGACCAATGAGACTAGAGGCGAGGTATTAACAGTTCAGGGTTTCTGCACATGCGCAATCTTCGTCAAGATGGCGGACAGCCACAGCTCAGGAGAGGCGCCGGCAGGAGTGAGAGAGATCCATGTCCCAACTTAGTGACACTAACAGTCCGGTGAGTGACAGTATAGAGCAATGGCGTAATAGGATATTTTTGTTGGCTGTAGATAGCCTCTTGACTAATTCAGCTTTAAATATATTAGTAGGATTTTCCTTAAGTTTTCTATAGATGTTGATATCACCTAATTGTCTGTAGATTTCATTATTATATGGATGTAGATCCTGGAGAACAATTGCCCCACCTTTATCAGCTGGGCATATTATCAAATTTGGATCATTGCTGAGATATTTAAGTGCTGTAAATTCACTCCTAGAAATATTAGGGCTGATCTTACTCACTTTATTGACCCTTTGACACACTCTGTATCCAACATACAAGTATAACTCCTAATTGAAGCATTCAAAGAGGGAGGTTCAAAAGAGGACATAGGTTTAAATGGATGAGTATCCAAACCGGTTATCACAACATTGGCTTTTGCAGAATAAATTCTTTTAGTTTGAGACAACAAGTATGTCTCCACAACTCCACTTTCCATTCAAAATCATCAAACGGTACTGTTGGCACAAAGCTCAAACCTTTGTTTAGAACTTTACATTCCTCTACTGTGAGAATTTTAGAGGCTAAATTAATAATCAGGTCCTCCTTTTGTATGGGCGTTTGCCTCTTGCTCTGACCTCCCTCCATGTCCTGAACCTTCTCCGTCTCTCCGCTGTGCCCGTGTCCTTACCCCTAAAGGGGGCTTCTGGGAGATAGAAATTTGTGCTTGTTCTATATCGCTATGTGATAAACTCTGACCACTGGAAGCTTCTGTATCCTAAGAAGTGTCTGTAAAACGTCTATGGGTATAGGGCCGTGGCTTGCCCAACTGACTCCACCCTGTCGCCCACTGTCACGAACGCGCTCCCAGCTGCCGTGACGTTGGGGTGTTTGCTGTATGAGGTCACACACGATTTCAGCCCGCAGTCTCTCTCACCTATCACACAGGTTCTTAGACCTACGGAATCGCCCCAAACACAGCGCTCTCACACCCCCAGACACTTCAGGTACAGCCACCACCTATTGGGTACGGGCAATAGGACCCCAATATACTATCCCACACTGGCACACAGGCTCCTAGTTCCACAAACTAGCAAGACTCCCACCAGCACACACAGGGTTAACTCTTCTCACCTCCAGACTGTTACACAAATGTACATACAAGCACACACAGCTTGTTAATCAAATGTATCAACAAATCACACACTGGCATTCCAAGGGTTTACCTGGACGAGCAATCTCCTCTACAAAGGCTATGGATTATTTAGAGTATCAAGGACGCAACTTATTAAATTTTAGATTTAATATACAAAAGGTACAGGGCATTCAGATATAAAGAAAAATAAGGAATAAACAAATAATAAATTTGACATAACAAGCAAAACAGTTTAAAATAAAAGAGATAACCTACAGAGCATTACTTACATATAATAATCTGTATGCCTGGGGCAGGCAGAAATAATGGACAGTCCTTCAATTAGATTGATCCCCAAAAGTCTGACAATTTGTTCCCTCAGAACACAGATTTTTAAGCAACCTCAAATGGGTGCGGCATTCACAGGGGCAGGGTTAATGCTAATCGGGGTTGTGTCCTGGGACACCTTTTCAAACCAAATTTACCTGTTGACTGATTTATTAACCAATTCTACAATGTGATATATTTGTCCTGGACAGCGTTACATCGATCCAATTTTATCATTAACCAATCCCCTATGACTTTGTACATCTTTTCATATCAAACATGCCTAAGTACAGGGCATTCGCAGAGCTTCCACTCCTTTTCTTCATTTTTCTGTGAGGCAGAATTCTTAATTTAACATATGAGCTGCCCTTCCTCATGCTATTGAGGAATAGGTGGTTGATCTCTGCTTTTATTGATTTTAAGTGGCATATTTTAAAACGGAATTCTTTCTGTCTATACAGTATTACATATAGGCTATGTTATCCCCTGGCCTCATTGAGCCAGACCACATGCTGAGCGGTACCTACAAGTCTATTCAAGTGTCACAAGCAAACAGTGCTATGTCCTGGAAGCTTCTAACAGTGGCAGGCTTATCTCCTCACACTGGGATGTAAAAACCTCCAAACACCATTACATCAGACTCTGCGTCTTTTACTGTTACACTAGCTTATCAATGGATTCCTTTGATACAACCTATTTACCCTGCAGTTATGAATTATCCCTTGTAAATAACTGCAAGCTCTCTAATTTACACCTAGGGGTTAGTTTGTGTTTATACTACCTATTGAAGGGAAGTAAATTAGCTAGGGAAATACATGATCAAATACAATGGATGTCTGATCTGCATATCTAAAGCTGGTCTCTGCACAAAGGGTTTACCTAACTCAATTACCTGTTCCTGGGCTCATTCGGTCACACCTTTATCTGAATTGAACATCAGGTGAATTTAGGTATTCATGCAAAGATTTATTTGGGTCCTGACATCCAATATTCTATTTCAGCATATCAGATCTATGCTTTATCCTGACATCTCCCCCCTTCAAGAGATGGCATGGGCATTGACTGACAGGTCAGTGCCCAAGATCATCTCATCTAATTTCCCCCTGGGTCCACTGTAATAGCTGCTAGCTGGCTCTCACTGTCATTATGAGCCTTCAACCGATTATCATGAAAATTTCTCTCTATCATCCTGGCAGGGGAATCATACCACTGCTTCTGGCTGGTCTGGGCCTGCATCACGTTCTCATGTACCAACCCTGTTACAGTGTGCACTTTGTCTCTAATCCTCATGTCTTCTAAGTGAAAGCCTGAGGGAAAAATGGCCAGGAATTCCTGATACTGTACTTCTAAGTGGGAACCCCTTAAGGCTGGCACAGCAGAATACCTACTTCCACTCTGCCCTGCTCCCCAGTTACAACCTTCCCTGTCAGTGGGACACCCTATGCACTTCTTATCTTGGGGCCTACATAACAGTACACTCCCCTCCCCCTTGGACTCATCTATCTGGGGATGTAGAGTAGCCGGGAGTATGGGCCCCTCATCTATCTCCTCTAAGCCGTTAGACGGCTGGCTAAGTGAGTGTGGGCTAGCAACTGACCCCCCTGTCTCTATGGAAAACTCAGACGAATGGTCAGAACTCAGATGTAGATCTGAGTGGTGAACATTCGAACTACAGGTCCCAGCAACAAAGTAAGAATTGCTGTCACTCGCTACTTCCCGTTGGTCAGGACTATGTGTCTCCCCCACATGCTCAATCGCTCTGTATGCAGCTGGTTCAGGCACAGAATATACATCTTCACTCTGCCCTCCCTCCCAGTTACCTGGTACAGCATCTTCCGAGCACATTACCTGGGTAGAAACATTGTCTTTCTCTAGCACAACAGAATTAATCACATTGTCATCTGTCCCATTTCTAGTAAGCATATTATCTACACCAGTATTAATGCCAACATCTGCAATAACAATGTCCGCTGTCCCTATCCCATGACAAGATGTCAGTGTAAAAACAGGTTTGGATTCTAACACAATACTGTTATTGACATTATCCTCATTATAGGCAGTAGGTCCAATAAGACATTCTCTTTCCTTATCACATCCTGGCACCTCGGGTTCTTCCCGTAAATCATCATAATTGCCAGAGTTAACACTGGCACGTATCAGCTTCTCATCATCACATTTCACTCGCACAGCACCAGATGCAAAATGATTACAGAACAGTTCAGGTTCTTTACACAAAGTCACATCATTGGCAGGTTCAGCATTATCCCATACTACCTGGGCTGAGTCACATGGTGTAACAGAATTAGAGATAGTAGGAACAACATTTGCGGGAACATACTGAGAATTTAACCATCCAAGATCAGTAACTACTAAAACATTTGTGGGAATATCTTCAGGCACTTCCATTTTTCCCCCAGAAATAGTCTTCTCAACAATTATGTCCTCTTTAAAATCAGCCTCCTCCAATAGCAAATTCTGTGCAGCATCTGGTAGTATGCTGCTAGCATCATCAGCTTCCCCCAGCAGATTAAAAGGGGCCTCTGGATGCAAAATCTCGGTAGCATATTCCATGTTATCTGTAGCTGGCAAGGGTACCTTTTCCTCGTGGGCCACCCCTACAGGCTGGGCGATTACTGCTCCAGCTTGTGAAAGAAGCTGCTGCAGGTGCTGCCTTTCGTCAGCCACCCGGCGACACTGATCTAGCCAGAATGGGGTATGAAGTCCACCCCTGAAAGATACCTCTTCCTGAGCGTATTCAAAACTCTCCTCCAGGTAGTCCAGCCGTTCCATAAGACTCATCGTGTAGCCCGGAATAAGGACCATCATGCGATACTCGCTGAAAGGATGTATCGGGCTTTCCTCTTCCCAGTCGAGGTGTTCGATGATCTCCCTGCGTGTCTTGTTCTGGCAGGAGAAACCTCGCAGCTGAGCTTCTTCAATTAGCTCTGCCATACTCATCATGGTAAGTGGATTCTTTGGATTTATGAAAATGTACCTACTTGGATCCTCTGGTTCAGTGACATTATCCACACCTTGATCCTCTGGTTCTGTCTTGCTCCCCAGCTCAGGTTCCATATCACATCGCTTCTTTGCATCATCCTCCAATAATGCGTGAACCAGCTCCTTTTTAGTTTTATCTGTCCAGTCGAGACCTCGCTGCTCACACAGGGCAATTAAAACTTCTTTGGCTTTTTTCTTGTAAGCAGCTGCCATCCTTGCAGTCACTTTGCAAAATAAAAGATAGAAAAGAAAAACAAGAGAGAAGGGAAGGGAACTGCTTTGCACGTATGTCTTCAAAAATTATAGCCCTGAGTTTCGTCCTTGTAAAACTATTGTATTCCTCGCAAGGTTACAATCAGTTTATAAGTGCAAGGGTTAATTGCTTAAACCATGCACTTAATACTCTAAGAAATTAAATCATCCCACCGCTATGCCACCAATTTGTCACGAACGCGCTCCCAGCTGCCGTGGCGTTGGGGTGTTTGCTGTATGAGGTCACACACGATTTCAGCCCGCAGTCTCTCTCACCTATCACACAGGTTCTTAGACCTACGGAATCGCCCCAAACACATCGCTCTCACACCCCAAGACACTTCAGGTACAGCCACCACCTATTGGGTACGGGCAATAGGACCCCAATATACTATCCCACACTGGCACACAGGCTCCTAGTTCCACAAACTAGCAAGACTCCCACCAGCACACACAGGGTTAACTCTTCTCACCTCCAGACTGTTACACAAATGTACATACAAGCACACACAGCTTGTTAATCAAATGTATCAACAAATCACACACTGGCATTCCAAGGGTTTACCTGGACGAGCAATCTCCTCTACAAAGGCTATGGATTATTTAGAGTATCAAGGACGCAACTTATTAAATTTTAGATTTAATATACAAAAGGTACAGGGCATTCAGATATAAAGAAAAATAAGGAATAAACAAATAATAAATTTGACATAACAAGCAAAACAGTTTAAAATAAAAGAGATAACCTACAGAGCATTACTTACATATAATAATCTGTATGCCTGGGGCAGGCAGAAATAATGGACAGTCCTTCAATTAGATTGATCCCCAAAAGTCTGACAATTTGTTCCCTCAGAACACAGATTTTTAAGCAACCTCAAATGGGTGCGGCATTCACAGGGGCAGGGTTAATGCTAATCGGGGTTGTGTCCTGGGACACCTTTTCAAACCAAATTTACCTGTTGACTGATTTATTAACCAATTCTACAATGTGATATATTTGTCCTGGACAGCGTTACATCGATCCAATTTTATCATTAACCAATCCCCTATGACTTTGTACATCTTTTCATATCAAACATGCCTAAGTACAGGGCATTCGCAGAGCTTCCACTCCTTTTCTTCATTTTTCTGTGGGGCAGAATTCTTAATTTAACATATGAGCTGCCCTTCCTCATGCTATTGAGGAATAGGTGGTTGATCTCTGCTTTTATTGATTTTAAGTGGCATATTTTAAAACGGAATTCTTTCTGTCTATACAGTATTACATATAGGCAGCACAGTGGCCTAGTGGTTAGCACATCTGCCTCACAGCACTGGGGTCATGAGTTCAATTCCCGACCATGGCCTTATCTGTGTGGAGTTTGTATGTTCTCCCTGTGTTTGCGTGGGTTTCCTCCGGGTGCTCCGGTTTCCTCCCACACTCCAAAAACATACTGGTAGGTTAATTGGCTGCTATCAAAATTGACCCTAGTCTGTCCCTCTCTGTCTCCCTGTCTGTCTGTCTCCCTCTGTGTGTGAGTGTGTGTCTATATTAGGGAATTTAGACTGTAAGCTCCAATGGGGCAGGGACTGATGTGGATGAGTTCTCTGTACAGCGCTGCGGAATTAGTGGCGCTATATAAAATAAATGATGATGATGATGATGATGATATAGGCTATGTTATCCCCTGGCCTCATTGAGCCAGACCACATGCTGAGCGGTACCTACAAGTCTATTCAAGTGTCACAAGCAAACAGTGCTATGTCCTGGAAGCTGCTAACAGTGGCAGGCTTATCTCCTCACACTGGGATGTAAAAACCTCCAAACACCATTACATCAGACTCTGCGTCTTTTACTGTTACACTAGCTTATCAATGGATTCATTTGATACAACCTATTTACCCTGCAGTTATGAATTATCCCTTGTAAATAACTGCAAGCTCTCTAATTTACACCTAGGGGTTAGTTTGTGTTTATACTACCTATTGAAGGGAAGTAAATTAGCTAGGGAAATACATGATCAAATACAATGGATGTCTGATCTGCATATCTAAAGCTGGTCTCTGCACAAAGGGTTTACCTAACTCAATTACCTGTTCCTGGGCTCATTCGGTCACACCTTTATCTGAATTGAACATCAGGTGAATTTAGGTATTCATGCAAAGATTTATTTGGGTCCTGACATCCAATATTCTATTTCAGCATATCAGATCTATGCTTTATCCTGACACCCACGTATAACCTCGTTGCTCCAGATAGTCTCTGTTGACAGTTGCCAATTTTTTCTTTTTTAAATCTGGTGAGATCACAACTATATGTGTCAATGTTATTGTTCAACTTATCTAGCCACTTATTCGAAATATCATTACACAAAAGAGACTTAGATCTGATTTCCAAGTCTACAATTTTCCTCCTCACTTCTGAGAGCTGCCTAGAGGATTCTTCCACCACTAGGAGAATTAAATCTAAAGAACATTTATTAAGAATTGCCACCCAATGGCAACAAAAATCCAATAGTGAGAATATTCTTAACTCTAAATCCTCTAGGTATTTTTCTTTCACAAAGGTAATCAGAAAATGTGATACCATGTAGCAAATAGTCTATCTCCCGTTTTTTCAATTTGAGCATTGAGTAATAAATTTCTTCAGCTGAATCTGCACTAGCAGCTTCTTGTAAAGTATCTTTAAATAACAAAGTCTCGACATTAGACTCTGAAAAGCTTAATAAGTCTCCAATAGGTAATGTTGGATTCCGAAAACCACTCCCATCATTGCCACTAGAAGGTGCCGACATGATGTTAAACAGTATATAATTTGAGTAATGTCCAAAGGTATCCATGAACAGTATATATGCATATATATATATATATATATATATATATATTATCCGGCGTTATCGGCACGTGACTGCCAGTGTTCGGCTCCTGAGCTGTGAGTGTGATCCGGCTTCTCTGGGGACACCAATGATGACCCAGCAAGTTTGAAAGATACAGATAAGCTTGTTTATTATATTTTTGGTACGCATAAACACAAGTGAAGTGTGCAGTGTGGTGGAGGACATTGGTTATACTATACTACACTATTGTGCGGTTTTCTTCTCTTTCCATGAGATGACAACATATATAGGAGTGCATCAGACTGGACCTCCAAGCCCTGCTGATGTGTGCTTACACCTGTATCCATCTGGGATGCATATACAAATTTAACTTGGTGGAACAAATGTGTTTGTGTATATATATATATATATATATATATATATATATCCATATATGCAAAAAAACACAAATATTCTAATGCAAATGTATATAGCTAGTATCTATTTACCCACTGATCGCTGGAGGACCATCTAAAGTGTCATAACCATTTAAAACTACACTAAATGAAAAGGAAAATGCATATATGTTGATATACAAATGGCAAAGTCACACATTATACATTATATCAGTGTGACTTACCAATAACTGCATGTATATATAAGCTATATTTAGTGAATCGAACTCTTACTGTTCTTAATACATGTATTAACCATTAATGCTACCAAAAACAGTTGCAAGCTGGAAGATATCAACCGGCAGCAACAACACATTTGTAGACCTCTTTAAAGCTATCTATATCTCTGACTCCACCATCAAATTTACCTATGAATATGACTTGCAGGAGACTCACTATTTAGATATCACAATAAAAAAACAAGGACACTAGTTAGCCACCACTATATGCCATAAATCTACAGATAGAAACACTATTGTTGGCTAATAGTCACCATTCTATAGCACTTAAACAGGGTTTACCCTATTCACAGATATTGCGAGTTCATCACATCGCAAATTCAATGGAGGATACTCTAATAGAGATGGATTTGATTCAAAATGTTCTCGAACTGGGAAATTCTAAACAGCTATTAGAAAATATTAAAGCGAAAGTTTTGAAGAGTCAAAAGGAGTACCTGATACACTTTTGAATAAGAAGCTGGCAAAATCGGTTAATAAATTACCGTGGGTACAGTGTTATAACACAAAAAGCCCAGCTAAAACTGTGAAGTCTTTGTGGCTAATAATTCAAACTGATCCAAAACTGTTGTCGCTAAGAGAAGTCTCCATTAAGCCCTGTTATAAATAGAGATGAGCGGGCTCGGATATCTGAAATCCGAGCCCACCCGAACGTTGCCGATCCGAGCCGGATCCGAGACAGATCCGGGTATTCCCGCCAATTGCAAAACTGAAACCGAGGCTCTGAGTCATAATCCCGCTGTCGGATCTCGCGATACTCGTATTCTATAAATTCCCCGCTAGCCGCCGCCATCTTCTCTCGGGCATTGATCAGGGTAGAGGGAGGTTGTGCTAGGTGGTCCTCTGTCCTTCTATATCTCGTGCTGTACTGTGCTGTGTTCTGCTCAGTCCAAAAAAAGTTATAAAAAAAATATTTATAAAAAAAAAAATTAAAAAAAATATCCAAAAACAATCCTGCAGTATAAGTCCATTGGTACTGCTATATTACAAAGTTCACTGATTCAGCAGAATAGACTGGGAATTAGTGGAAATGATTGTTATTAAATGTTATTGAGGTTAATAAATAATAGCGTAGGAGTGAAAATAAACCAAAAGACTTGTTTTTAACACTTTTTATGTTTTTTTCAAAATAAATCCGAATCCAAAACGTTAAATCCGAACCAAAACCTTTCGTCAGGTGTTTTGCGAAACAAATCCGAACCCAAAACCTCAAGCAAATCCGAATCCAAAACACAAAACACGAGACACCAAAAGTAGCCGGTGCACATCCCTAGTTATAAACGGGGGCGAAACATCAAAGACCAAGGGGTAAATGTATCATATTGCGGGTTGTACAAGTCGCCGGAAATCGGCGAGATGACAGCTTAAATTTAAAGCGGCGCTTTAAATTTAAGATGTCATCTCGCAGATTTCCGGTGACTTGTACAACGCGGCACTATGATACATTTACCCCCAAGTGTTGCACACAGATGTTACAAACATCAAATGATCTGAAATTATTGATAGATTTACAAAAGTACGCATTGGTTGCTTTAAGTGTCCAAACTGCATAACATGTCGGTATATGGAGACAGGAAATACCTTTAAACATCCTCATTCAGGCAAAGAATACAAAATAAATTTTAGTCCTGCACCAGTACATACGTAGTGTATATCTTCATGTGC
>JAVHZZ010000009.1:45649823-45844823 GCA_036250195.1 Mixophyes australis | reverse complement strand
TATATATATACATATATATATATATATGTATATATATATATATATATACACAAATACTATATATATATATATATATATATATATATATATATAGTAACAAAGGAAGGCATTTATCTGACAAGAGGCAGAGAAAGTATACAAACAGAATAAAACATTGGCACAGTTATGCACCTAGGTTGAGGTTAATCCAGGTGAAAACGTATGTGTAGTTTAAAGTTTGCTAACTTACATGATTTCCTATCAGCAAACAGACAGGGTGTGTCTGATTAGTCCAAACAGAGGCAGTGATGGGCATTTCCTTATAAAGAGAAGGTGGGTGTGTCACCTGCCCATCAAGCTAAGGCTGGGGGAGGAGTATCATGTATAAAAGCTTGACTGTGTTACTTGTTCAGGGAGATCAATGCTGGGGAAGCTGGCTGATCTTGAGAGAGAGCTGAGCTATGTCTAGCTAGCGTTTAGAGTCTCCAAGTATTGCTGTGAAATCTGTACGGTGTCAAAACATTTACCATCCTGATAATAAAACTACATAAAAAGTAAGAAGTTGTTCGCGTGTGCTTCTGCAGTAGCGGGCTCTTGCCACAAGTAGTGTCAGGAGTGGGATACTCTGGGAAGCAAGTTTCCGCTACCCAACCCGCGCAGACGTCAACATGGAGGAAGTACTGAGAACCCTTGTGAATGTGGCCGCTGCGCAGCAACAGCAGCAAGCTCAGATGCTACGAGTTGCCGAAGCACAGGTGGAAAACACAAGGCTCTTAAGAGAAGAGTTAAGCCAGGTGAGATATGACAGAAATAAACCACTTGGTCCTGTTCTCCAGAAAATATCGCCAGGTGATGACATAGAAGCATATCTGGTGTCCTTTGAGAGACTTGCAAAAAGGGCAAAATGGCCTCCTAAAGATTGGGCTGAGAGGCTAGCGCCATATCTGACTGGTGAAGCTCAGCGAGTGTATATGGATCTAGATGAGGAAGGAGCCTATGATTATTTGTGCCTAAAGTCTGAGATATTGGCTCGCATTGGAGTTTCCGAGCCAGGCCGAGCCCAGCGCTATCACCAATGGCGCTATGATAAAGAAAGACCGGTCAGAACGCAAGTGGCTGAGCTTTCTAAAATTTTAAAGAAATGGCTGCAGCCTGAGGAGAATTCGCCTTCTCAGATTATTGAAGTTCTGGCGATAGATCACTGCATCCGGGGGCTGAACCGCGATTTGCAAAGGTGGGTTCTGCAATCAGACCCACAAACTTATGAAGAGCTTGCCACCATGGTAGAAAGGTTTTGTGCGCTACAACAAATGACTAAAGAACCTGCATTTGTGCCAAAGCCGCTGCCACGCCAAAAGCCAGGTTTGACAATCCTTGCTACAGGGCCCAATGACAAAATGGCTACGGACAGAGGGCCAGGTGCAAAGCGTCTATTCTGAAGTGTTTTGAATGTGGTGAGCCAGGCCACTTTAAGGCAGAGTGTCCTAAACTACTGGAATCTATGGAATGTTCCGTGGCACGTATTGGGCCTGCTTTTCCATATATATATATATATATATATATGTGCATATATATATATATATATATATATATGTATATATATATATATATATATATATATGTATATATATATATATATATATATATATATATGTATATATATATATATATATATGTATATATATATATATTAAGGATGAGCGCACTCGAATTCCTGGAATCCGAGCCCCCCGAACATTGCGGATCTGAGTCAGATCCGAGCACTGTCCGAGTATTCCCGCCGATTCTGAAACTTAAAACGAGGCTCTGAGTCATTATCCCGCTGTCGGATCTCGCGATACTCGGAACCTGTAAATTCCCCGCTTGCCGCCGCCATCTTCACTCGGGCATTGATCAGGGAAGAGGGAGGGTGTGTTAGGTGGTCCTCTGTCCTGCTATTTCTCGTGCTGTGCTGTGCTCTGTCCTGCTGAGTCCAGTGATGCTTTTGGCAGTGCTCTGTCCTGCTGAGTCCAGTGGTGCATCAGTCCAGTGCTCTGTCCTTGCTGAGTCCAGCGGTGCATTTTGTCATGTGCTTTGTTCTGCAAAGTGCATATTTCTTTCAAAAGTATTAAAAATACTTCCATAAAAAGAAAAAAAAAGAAAAATTCTACAAAAATCCTTTTAAATTAATATAAAAAAAAAAATCAAAAAAGTCCTTGCTGAGTCCAGTGGTGCATCAGTCCAGTGCTGTGTCCTTGCTGAGTCCAGTGGTGCATCAGTCCAGTGCTCTGTCCTTGCTGAGTCCAGTGGTGCATCAGTCCAGTGCTCTGTCCTTGCTGAGTCCAGCGGTGCTTTTGTCCTGTGCTTTGTTTTGCTAAGTGCATCTTTATTTTAAAAGTATTAAAAAATCTTCCAAAAAAATTATAATTCGACAAAAATCCTTTTAAAAAAATATAAAAAAATATTCTAAAAAGTCTAAAAAAAATTATTGCAGTCCATTAACATTAATACTGCAATTAATTAAAAAGTGTTCACTGTTCTTGCAGTATTTAAAAAATAGTACTGTAATACAACGTGTGCTGCATATAATGGAGTACCAAAATTTGGAGGATAAAGTAGGGAAAGACCAAGACCCACTTCCTCCTAATGCTGAAGCTGCTGCAACTAGTCATGACATAGACGATGAAATGCCATCAACGTCGTCTGCCAAGGCCGATGCCCAATCTCCTTGTAGAGGGCATGTAAAATCCAAAAAGCAAAAGTTCACTACAATTAGTAAAAAAAGAAAATTGAAAACATCTGAGGAGAAACGTAAACTTGCCAATATGCCCTTTACGACACGGAGTGGCAAGGAACGGCTTAGGCCCCGGCCCGTGTTCAGCACTAGTGGTTCAGCTTCACCCAAGGATCTAAGCCCTCCTCCTCCTCCCCCTCCAAAAAATTTAAAAGAGTTATGCTGTCAGCAACAACACAGCAAACAACTCTGCCTTCTAAACAGATGACATCACAAATCCCCAAGGCGAGTCCAAGGGTGTTGGTGGTTGCGAAGCCTGACCTTCCCATCACTGTACGGGAAGAGGTGACTCCATCCACCATTTGCAGCACACCCTCTGCATATGTTGGAAGGATGACCCACAGTGTCGCTCCAGATTTGGATAATCAAGGTGTCAAGGTGGCTATTGATGTAGCTGGCGTTGTGGAGGAACTTGATGAGGAGGATGCTGATGTGGTTATTTTAAATGAGGCACCAGGGGGGAAAAAAGTGGATGTCCATGGGATGAAAAAGCCCATCGTCATGCCTGGTCAGAAGACCAAAAAAGGCACCTCTTCTGTCTGGAGTTATTTTTACCCCAATCCGGATAACAAATGTCTGGCCATATGTAGCTTATGTAAAGCTCAAATAAGCAGGGGTAAGGATCTTGGCCACCTAGGGACATCCTCCCTTATACGTCACCTGAATAAGCTTCATAGTTCAGTGGTTAGTTAAGGAATTGGGGCTAGGACCGTCATCAGTCCAGGGACACCTAAATCCCTTGGTCCTGTTAGATACACACCACCAACACCCTCCTCGTCAACTTCCTCCACGATCTCCATCAGATTTAGTCCTGCAGGCCATGTCACCAGCCAGACTGAGTCCTCTTCAATACGGGATTCATCTGAGGAATCCTGCAGCGGTACGCCTACTACTGCCGCTGCTGCTGTTGCTGTTGGTAGTCGGTCATCTTCCCAGAGGAGAAGTCGCAAGAACGCTACGTCTTTCACCAAACAGTTGACCGTCCAACAATCGTTTGCCATGAGCACCAAGTACGACACTAGTCATCCTATGGCAAAGCGGATAACTGCGTCAATAACAGCAATGTTGGTGTTAGACGTGCGTCCGGTGTCCACCATCAGTGGAGTTGGATTTAGGCGGTTGATGGAGGTATTGTGTCCCCGGTACCAAATCCCATCGAGATTCCACTTCACTAGGCAGGCGATACCAAAGATGTACAGAGAAGTACGAACAACTGTCCTCAGTGCTCTTAAAAATGCGGTTGTACCCACTGTTCACTTAACCACGGACATGTGGACAAGTGGTTCAGGGCAAACGAAGGACTATATGACTGTGACAGCCCACTGGGTAGATGCATCGCCTTCCGCAGCAACAGCAGCAGCTGCATCAGTAGCAGCATCTCCACAACGGCTGCTCGTGCCAAGGCAGGCAACATTGTGTATCACAGCTTTTAATAAGAGGCACAACGCTGACAACCTCTTAGAGAAACTGAGGGAAATCATCTCACAGTGGCTTACCCCACTTAGACTCTCCTGGGGATTTGTGGTGTCAGACAATGCCAGTAACATTGTGCGGGCATTACATATGGGCAATTTCCAGCACGTCCCATGTTTTGCCTACACCGTTAATTTGCTGGTGCAGCATTACCTGAAGAGTGACAGGGGTGTGCAGGAGATGCTTGCGGTGGCCCGCAATTATTGCTGGACACTTTAGGCATTCTGCCAGTGCCTGCCGCAGACTCGAGATACATCAAAAATGTCTGAACCTGCCCTGCCATCACCTCAAACAAGAGGTTGTGACGCGCTGGAACTCCACCCTCTATATTCTGCAGAGGATGGAGGAGCGGCAAAAGGCCATTCAAGCCTATACAGCCACCTACGACATAGGAAAAGGAGTGGGGATGCGCCTGAGTCAAGCGCACTGCAGACTGATTTCCGTGTTGTGCAAGGTTCTGCAGCCGTTTGAACTTGCCACACGAGAAGTCAGTTCCGACACTGCCAGCTTGAGTCAGGTGATTCCCCTGATCAGGCTGATTCCCCTGAAGCAGCTGGAGAAAGTGAGGGAGGAGCTGGTAAACCATTGTGATTCCACCAAGCATGTAGCTCTTGTGGATGAAGCCCTTCGTACGCTTTGCCAGGATGCGAGGGTGGTCACTCTTTTAAAGTCAGAGGAATACATTCTGGCCACCGTGCTCGATCCTCGGTTTAAAGCATATGTTGTGTCTCTGTTTCCGGCGGACACAAGTGTGCAGCGGTGCAAAGACCTGCTGGTCAGGAAATTGTCCTCTGAAGAGGACCGTGACATGCCACCAGCTCCTCCATCAGTTTCTTCCACACCTGTGGCTGCGAGGAAAAAGCTCAGTTTTCCTCAAAGACCCCCTGGCGGGGATGCTGAGAACATCTGGTCCGGACTGAAGGACCTGTCAACCATTGCAGACATGTCTACTCTCGCTGCATTTGATGCTGTCACAATTGAAAAAATGGTGGAGGATTACTTTGCTGACACCATCAAAATAGACATGTCAGACAGTCCATATTGTTACTGGCAGGAAAAAAAGGCAGTTTGGAAGCCCCTGTACAAACTGGCTCTATTTTACCTGAGTTGTCCCCCCTCCAGTGTTTACTCCGAAAGAGTTTTTAGTGCAGCGGGGAACCTGGTCAGTGAGCGGCGAAGGAGGTTGCTTCCTCAGAACGTTGAAAAAATGATGTTCATAAAAATGAATTCTCAAGTCCTCAATCAAGCACAGCAGTGCCCTCAAGATAATACAGAGGGACCTGTGGTTGTGGAGTCCAGTGGGGACGAATTGATAATGTGTGAGGATGAGGAAGTACACACTGAAGGGGGCCAGGAATCAGAGGATGAGGATGAGGACGACATCTTGCCTCAGTAGAGCCAGTTTAATTCTATTAGTAGTTCCCAAAAAGAGAAACTGCCACTTCTTTTTAATACTTTAATTCTATTTGTAGTTCCCAAAAAGAGGAACTGCCACTTCTATTTAATACTTTAATTCTATATCTAGTTCCCAAAAAGAGGAACTGCCACTTCTATTTAATACTTTAATTCTATATCTAGTTCCCAAAAAGAGGAACTGCCCCTTCTATTTAATACTTTATTCTATTAGTAGTTCCCAAAAAGAGGAACTGCCACTTCTATTTAATACTTTAATTCTATATCTAGTTCCCAAAAAGAGGAACTGCCCCTTCTATTTAATACTTTAATTCTATTAGTAGTTCCCAAAAAGAGGAACTGCCATTTTTATTTATAATTTCTTTCTATATGTAGTTCCCAAAAAGAGGATCTGCCATTTCTATTACTACTTTCTTTCTTTCTTTCTGTATTTCCCAAAAATATAACTGCGGCCTTAATTGCTATGTTGGTGTTAGACGTACATCCGGTGTCCGCCATCTGTGCAGTGGTATTCAGACCAATTGAGGGTTTTATACTGTACCAAATTGGGTACCAGGGCCACTACACTACGCAGTCCAGATAGATCCACTTTTCTAAACCCGCAGTTTAGTAAATATACCCCATAGTCTTATGGAATTTTTGTGTGCATATGTAGTGTGGAAATATGTATTTTATGCCAAAAAACATGCAATTGCACCCAACTATACATAAGCTACTTAAAGCATATGATACATCGCGGCGTTTTGGACCTAATTCTGCCCACTTCACTAGGAATTGGACAGATCCGGGAGATTTCCACACTCTCCCGGGAGTCCGTGAGACTCTCGCGAAATTCGGGAGTCTCCTGGACATTCCGGGAGAGTTGGCAAGTATGAGTATATCATAGCAACATTTGACAATAAAGTCTAAAAACACTGAAGCAGCAAACTTTGTGAAAAATAATATTTGTGTCATTCTCAAAACTTTTGGCCATGACTGTATATTTGCCGGTGCTCAACTCCTGGTGCAATATTATCATCATTAGCACAGACTGTTCAAGTTCTTAAAATGTGAAATGATTTTATTTTATTGTAGAAAAGCATGACCCCCAAAAGTGCTACCAGCACTAGTATTTATAGTCTGGTGGTGTCAAAATTGCGGGATTGGAGATGGTTATGGGGAGGGCATGGCGAACAGCCTGCAGTTCCCTGAAAAGGCCGCAACCAGCATAAAGTTAAAATAGGCAGGGCTGGTGACATTATAACAATGAAAACGGCAGCATGGGGTCCCTGTGTCATAATGTTTGCCAGCCCAGGGTGAAATTTCATAGTGAAAACAGGCCCACTTTTTTTTTGTAATGCAGGCCCCTTTCTCTAGGGAATACAGCCCTGTACTGAAAGCACTAGCACTTATTTCACAATTTGTAGGTTCAGTTAATACCAATAGGTGGAAAATGGAGTCTTTATGATTTCACACTCTGTTGATTTAATCAATACCAATAGATGACACACTTATTGTGTCACTCTTTGACTTATGTGATACCAATAGGTGGCACACCTTCAAGATTTCTTTAATTCAATTATTTTCAATAGATACTGTACTTATTTCAATTTACGGATCTGGAGCAGGTGTCTGAACTATATAAACATTCCTTTTATTCTTAATATCTCTCTGATGTCTATGTATTTGGACGAGGTAAGAGGCCAGTATCCTAAGGTTTATGTATTAGAAGGAAGGGATTAATCAGTGGCCTTATGTCTCTGTATTAGGAGGAGGGGAGGTGTTCTGATTTATGTGTATTATGTGTCCTGGGTTCTGTGTATTAGGAGAAGGAGAGAAGTCCTAATATCTGTTCATTAGGAGATGAGAGGTCAGTCTGTCCTGATGTCTGTGTATTAGGAGGAGGGGAGATGTCAGTCCTTATGTCTCTGTCTTAGGATGAGGAGAGAGGTAAGTGTCTTGATGACTGTGCACTAGTAGTGGAGGAGGACAAGGTGATTGCCCTCATGTCTGTATGTTAGGAAGAGGGAAAGTGTCCTTGGGGTAAATGTATCAAGCTACAATTTTTGTTGGTGATTTAAAATTGCTGCAAATTGCTAGAGATAACCGGCATTTTGAAGTGCAAAATCGCCATATGTATTAACTAGTGATTTTGATTTTCCTAAATCCAATCTCTGGCAATTTGTGTCGATCTCTCCCATGTTATAGTCAAACTCGCGGGAGATTAAACACAAACTTGACAAGTTTGAATTTAAAATCGCCAGATACAACACGCTACTTTTTATATACGAGATTGGCAAATACATCTCTGTTACACTGCAGAACAATGTTAATATAATAGAAGGCACACTGAAAGTTTAAATAAGCCATCTTTTTTGTTCAAGAGGTACAAAACTGATTATGAATTTTCTTACAATTTATTTTAAGAAAAAAATAGTGGCCCAAATGTAGTTATAGATTAAATGTAAGTGATTGTTTTTTTATATTTTTTTATTTTATTACAGTGCCTTACTGTTTCATCAGCAGTTGGGCAATAATTATATTTTTATGATATGTGAACACTTAAAATTTCTTGATTGGGACACCATTAAAAGTACAGACTTGTGGCACATGTGCTCATGTGCATGTTGAGACTTGTAGTGCAACAAGTCTGTACTTCGAAAGGTGTCATCAGTTTCACTCGGTGCTCATACCTTCCCTGTAGCTAGTGCAAATTTTATGACTAAAAAATACATACCTTAGAGATACTTGAATCAGACGGTGCTGTGTGCGCTCAGCCTTGGCACATCCTTACTGTACATTGACTATGTGCATACACACCTTCCCATCCCTGTTTTGCCATTTAAACCGTAGGCAGTTGGAAGTGTCATTTAAGTGTGAACATGAATTGGTTTATTGATCTTTCATTTTGCGCATGTTCAGAGTGAAAAACAATGCAAAATACACAACATATATGGACTTACATTCCTAAATGAATCAGGGCCTTCTGGTCTAGAAGATCATCCTATTAAGTATCAGTGAAAATGCCCCTATGGGGTTAAATTGAAAAATGTTATATATGACTAACTGAGCTGTATTGGATTCATGTTTATGTAACCCCCTGTCACTGAGTGTGGTGTGGGATGCAAAGGTTTCACTGTGCACCTGTGCTACCCCATGAAGTACAGTATAATGTGATTTAAATAAATATACCAATGAACAGTTTCTAGGCGCTTGTAAAGGAGTGTAAAGAAAATTTAATAGTGGTAGATTTCATAAACAATGTGTCCCGCCCGGAACAACAGCAGCATATATTATTGTGAATACAATAACTATACACACATACAGATGACATGGATAAATAAAAACAAATGCACTTAATGTATCAACTCCAATTAAATTGCACATAGGTTGGTAACTCACTGTGAGAATGAGTGTATCACTTTTGAAATGATCGAATGTCTGTTTATAAAAAAAGGCATCTACAGTGTGATCCCAGAAACAAAACTGGGAACACCTGACGGCTCCTAAATTGCAGAGATGCCACAATGTCCGCAGTGATTCAAAAACAAAATTGCAATGTTCCCCAATAGTATCATATAAAGAATGTGTGCTGTACGTTAAAAGAGGTATAATGCATATAGTGACAGCAGCAGTGTATTGAAAATGTCCAGAGTGGCTGATACAAACAAAACAGCCAAAACAGCCAAAGAGAAGAAAAAAGTCTGAAATGGCACAGTTACTCACGTAGTGCGGGAACGTCTGCGAATCTTGATTTAGACGGGCTCTCAACAATGGTCCCGCAATCTGTTTGTAATGTTGCCAGATGTTAATTGCGAACTGAACGCTTACCTCCTTTGGAAGGTGAGTGCCCGACAAAAGTAACAGTGCATTGACCCGCTCCGGAGCCTCCTGTTCCTGCTGAATCCTCACTCCTTCTCGTTACAGATTGGAGCTGAACAGAAGAGGGGATGGTCCCGCTATGAGGGGTCGTGTACACGCTGCAGACTGGTCTCCGTAGATCAATGTTTGTGATAAAACGATAGAGCAATAGAAAAGTCCTAGCATGCTAGATGTTATGGAAGGTGATAGGTGGATTTAAAGGCCAAAATACCAACGCGTTTCGCCCGGGGCAATAGCCAGTGGGCTTCCTCAGGGATAATGAAGTCCAACTGATCTTCCTGACCAGTATATATAAGGGAAATCCGGATGTGCCAATAATTGACTAATTAAACAATCTAGGATCAGACAATGAACGCCTGTAATTGATCCAGTACCTAAATGGTGAAATTGAATGATTGATTAACAACAATCTAAGGATCAAACAATAAATAATAAACGCCTGTAGCTGTGTAAATAATCTAGTACCTAAATGGTAAAGTTGCAAGAACAGATGCAAACATGATGTACAAATAAAAACAAATACATTTACATATATATATATATATATATATATATATATATATATATATATATATATGGTACATGGATGGACCAATAGAGTGAAGAACAAATTATTACAGAGGTTATAAAAAAATATTTACAAAATATAGATTGGCAAACCGGGTATCTACTTATGACATGTGATGTCTGTTCACTATATACCATTATTGATCATAAGGTAGGCTGTGAGCATGTTGAGCACATACTCACAGCTGAAACTGACATCCCTCTGGATCAAATACAGTTTATTATGCAAGCCATAGATTTCACACTACATCACAATTATTCTTGGTTTAATGGAGGCTACTATGAGCAGCCCAGTTACGCGAACCTGTTCATGGCCCATTGGGAAAATCTCACCATTTGGCACAACAATCCGTATATTTCACACATGCTTGGGTGGTACAGATATATTGACGACGTACTATGCATTTGGACCGGTAATATGAGCACACTTCAGGAATCTCTCCAATATCTCAATACGAATGATTTCAATCTCAAATTTACTGCACAGATTAGTGATACCAGGGTTGAGTTTTTAGATTTGGACATTT
Organism: Mixophyes australis; assembly: GCA_036250195.1. Taxonomy (NCBI): domain Eukaryota; kingdom Metazoa; phylum Chordata; class Amphibia; order Anura; family Limnodynastidae; genus Mixophyes; species Mixophyes australis. The sequence goes on along the minus strand of JAVHZZ010000009.1, from coordinate 45,834,230 downwards.
TTTTACATCGTTGAAAATCATATTCAAACAAAAACCTTTTTAAAACCAATAGACTGCAACTCGTATATCCCAGCATCCAGTGCACATCTAAAAAGATGGTTCACAAGTATACCAAAGGGGCAGTTCTCTCGGATTAGGCGTAACTCTTCCAATCTGGCACTCTATGAGGAACAATCTGAGATCTTGAAAAACAGATTCCTTGAAAGAGAGTATAACTATGATGTAGTACATACAGCATTTGAACAAGTCAAAGGCAAGGATAGAGCAACCTTACTCTTACCAAAGACACATAAGGATGTGGCAAATTCATTACCACCTGCCCTTATTACTAAATACAATTCTAATCACAAAGAATTTGAAAGAATTGTAAGGAAGCATTGGCATATATTGCAAATGGATGACCAATTGAAGGACATCCTTCCTGAATGCCCAAGGATCATTTACAGAAAATCAGATTCGCTTAACACCAAACTTGTTAAATGCTGTATCCCAAAAGCAACTACAGAAAAATGCCAACAAAAGTTGGCTAAAAGAGAACAGTGGAGGCTTTTATCATTGCAACAGGTGTCATGCCTGTAGAGCAACTAATCACAAGGGAACCAAGCCAAACACTACTTTTCATTCAAATACCACAGGCGAGCTCTATCAGATTAAAACCAAAATTACATGTGACACTATGGGTGTGGTCTATCTGCTAGAGTGCCCGTGTGGGCTACAATATGTAGGCCGCACTATCCGCAAGTTACATGTCAGAATTTTAGAGCATCTTCGCAATATCATCAACCAGTCTGATAGCCACACCGTATCTGCTCATTTTCTTAAATACCATAATCACGATCACACTAAACTTCAGTTTGTGGGAATTTGCAAAATTCACAAACCATGGAGAGGTGGGGATTATATTTCCCTTATCTCAAAAGAAGAAGCCAGATGGATTTTCAACCTTAAGACTTTGACCCCAAAAGGATTGAATGTGTATTTTGATCTGGGTTACTTTCTGAATTCTTAACAAACGTATTATCAATTGTTGATTTGGGATCATTATGTTGGTCACATCATATTCCCTATTTACTATCTATATTTTCATTCATTCCATTTATGGCGAACAGCATCACCTATACATGTTTGTTTATTCATTTATTTACTCATGCATGTTTTTTAATACCCCCTTTTTTATAACCTCTGTAATAATTTGTTCTTCACTCTATTGGTTCATCCATGTACCATATATATATATATATATATATATATATATATATATATATATATATATATATATATGTAAATTTATTTGTTTTTATTTGTACATCATGTTTGCATCTGTTCTTGCAACTTTACCATTTAGGTACTGGATCATTTACACAGCTACAGGCGTTTATTATTTATTGTTTGATCCTTAGATTGTTGTTAATCAATCATTCAATTTCACCATTTAGGTACTGGATCAATTACAGGCATTCATTGTCTGATCCTAGATTGTTTAATTAGTCAATTATTGGCACATCCGGATTTCCCTTATATATACTGGTCAGGAAGATAAGTTGGACTTCATTATCCCTGAGGAAGCCCACTGGCTATTGGAATTTTGTCCTTTAAATCCACCTATCACCTTCCATAACATCTAGCATGCTAGGACTTTTCTATTGCTCTATCGTTTTATCACAAACATTGATCTACGGAGACCAGTCTGCAGCGTGTACACGCCCCCTCATAGCGGGACCATCCCCTCTTCTGTTCAGCTCCAATCTGTAACGAGAAGGAGTGAGGATTCAGCAGGAACAGGAGGCTCCGGAGCGGGTCCATGCACTGTTACTTTTGTCGGGCACTCACCTTCCAAAGGAGGTAAGCGTTCAGTTCGCAATTAACATCTGACAACATTACAAACAGATTGCGGGATCATTGTAGAGAGCCCGTCTAAATCAAGATTCACAGACGTTCCCGCACTATGTGAGTAACTGTGCCATTTCAGACTTTTTTCTTCTCTTTGGCTGTTTTGGCTGTTTTGTTTGTATCAGCCACTCTGGACATTTTCAATACACTGCTGCTGTCACTATATGCATTATACCTCTTTTAACGTACAGCACGCATTCATTATATGATACTATTGGGGAACATTGCAATTTTGCTTTTGAATCACTGCGGACATTGTGGCATCTCTGCAATTTGGGAGCCATCAGGTGTTCCCAGTTTTGTTCCTGGGATCACACTGTAGATGCCTATTTTTATAAACAGACATTGGATCATTTCAAAAGTGATACACTCATTCTCACAGTGAGTTACCAACCTATGTGCAATTCAATTGGAGTTGATACATTAAGTGCATTTGTTTTTATTTATCCATGTCATCTGTATGTGTGTATAGTTATTGTATTCACAATAATATATGCTGCTGTTGTTCCGGGCGGGACACATTGTTTATGAAATCTACCACTATTAAATTTTCTTTACACTCCTTTACAAGCGCCTAGAACCTGTTCATTGTTATATCTATACCTTTTGTTTGGGAGTTTAGGGATCTCCCGATTCATTTACAGGTTCACTTCTCGGCTGCTATACATATTTGGAGGAAGCGCAACCCATCCCCCCCCCCCCCTGTTCATATAATGTGATTTAATGTGGTGTAAGTTGCACCTTACCATGCCACAGTGCTTAACTTCACAGGTTTGCTTCTTCGTATGCTCGTGACATAAGAGAGGTAAGGAGGATTATCCACAACACAGCAATGACAACAGTATTATTAAGAAACTTTACTTTATTCTGGGGAAAGGCCCCAGAGGTTAGCTTGAAGGACTTTAAGATAGTGGAACAAGTACTTAACAAGATATTACTATTCTTAAACGAATATTGCGTTTCTTGAACTGTATGCATTTAACAAATATTTACATTACTAACATTGCGGTAAAAAGAATTCAAAGACCTTGGTGTGAATAATGGTATAATATTAACTGTTACAATTATCACGTTTGTCTGCACATATAAATAACATTTAAACTGAACACAATACAGACACATGTTTATCCAGGCAACCATACACTCAGTTCATAGAAAAATTACTGTGCAGTAAATATTAACTTAGACAGTTATACCCCATCAAATGGTTTAATATCTCTCAGTAACGGTAGTGCACATGACAAATTGTACCTACTTTTACAGTAACTTAATATTGCAGTCAATTATGGATAATTGAGTTGGTGGACTTAAATCCCCTATATTTGAAGTGAGTTTTTGTTAGATGTGCCATGTGAACTAAGTGCACCTAATATGGCGCAGTGTCTTTCTGTTGGACTTTTTAAGGGAGTGATCTATTTGTGGATTAACCAAACATTCACTTTAAGATCTGCAAGTTCTGCACCATTCAGTTCTTATGAAGCAAGAGTCATCTATGACAGTTAACAGTTTCAGTTATCTTTCTGGTTGTTTTTCTTTTAGGAAGGGCAGTAGAGAGATCACTTAGGGCTAGATTTACTAAACTGCGGGTTTGAAAAAGTGGAGATGTTGCCTATAGCAACCAATCAGATTCTAGTTATCATTAATTTAGTACATTCTACAAAATGACAGCTAGAATCTGATTGGTTGCTATAGGCAACATCTCTACTTTTTCAAAACCGCAGTTTAGTAAATCTAGCCCTTAATCTCTACAGACTGAACAGGTTACATTTTCTGCAATAACCAGCCTTAGATATATTGACACTTTTCCAGACACTTATGCCTTGTTAGTTTAAATGAGTCCCTGTTGTAGACTGGAAACAAGGCTGATTTTATACAGTCATTGTGTGGTAATCTGTGAATGCCACAAATGGGGTGGCAGCAAGATAGTCTTTAAACTTTTCTGTAGTGGCCCACACTAATGCCAAGAACTCTAATTTGAAAGCGCTGTAGTTAGCATCATTGCGCTTAGTCTACCGCAGAATGTGGCTAGCGTAAGCAATCAGCTGTTCTTTGTCATCTTGCACTTGTGCAAGAACTGCACCTAGCCTTTGTTCGCTGGCAATGGTATATAGCCAGAAAGGCTTGCTGTAGTCAGGATAAGCTAACAGCGTTGTTTTGGTCAGAACATCCTTCAACCGCTCGAAAGAGGCTTGTTGACGATTAATCCAGTTAACAGAGACACCTGTAGTCCTTCCACTTTAAGGAATCCCACAAAGTAATTCATGCATCGGGCGGCTTGTTTGGCAAAGTCTTTCACTAATCTCCTGTAGTAGCCCACAAAGCCAAGGAATCTCTGTACCTCTTTAATGGTTTGGGGAACAGGCCATTCTTGAACCACCTCAATCTTTTCAGGATCTGGAATCACGTCCTCGGAAGTCACCATATGCCCAAGATATCTAACCTTTGACTTTAAGAGATGGCACTTAGAGGGGTTCAACTTGAGCCCAAATTTAATGAGCTGTTGGAAAACTTTGTGCAAATGGCATAGATGATCAGTATATGACTGTGAGAAGATAATTACATCATCTGAGTACAGGAGCACCATCTCAAAGTTCAAATGGCCCAGGCAGTGTTCCATCATTCTCTGAAAGGTCCCAGGAGCTTTGCACAACCCGAAAGGCATACAAAGGAACTCAAATAGACCCATGGGGGTAGTGAATGCAGTCTTTTCCCAGTCTTTTCAATCTGTCAGTATCCACATGTTAAGTCCAGAGTAGAGAAATACCGGGCTGACTTGAGGGCAGTAAGCGACTCCTCATTTCGAGGTAGTAGATACGCGTCCTTGTGAGTGACTCCGTTCAACTTTCTTTAATAAACACAGAAGCGTAATTGCCCATCTTTCTGCTTCACCAGAACTACAGGTGCAACCCAAGGGCTGTGACTTTCTCGAATAACGCCTGACTGTTGCTTTTCTTCTAACATCTTGCGGACAGGTTGGTATAGAGTTGGCGCTAATGGCCCATGTCTATCCTTGATATGCAGGACACCACCTTTTGGGATCTGATGCTGAATTTGTGATACTGTTCCAAAGTCAGTGGGACTTTGGCTAAAGGCCAACGGGTTATCTTTTACTACTTAGATGGCTCCTAGCTTCTGTTCCACGGGAGTTCCTTCCTGCCCAATCTGTACACCTTCCCACCAGGTGGTCGGTTGTCCCTTCTCCTGGTTAGGTAACAGTCTCCACAGCTTCATGCTCTTCCATCTGTGGAATAATAACATCTTGTAAGGAGATCCAGCTAAGCTTGGCGATCGGGCAATTTAAGAATAGCTTTACTGCATATTTGTGTGGGTTGAGTATCCGCATCGGGACCCTACCATTTTCCACAGCGACCAATGCTTTAGCCACAACAAATTCTTCCTTTGCTGTGATCATGCAGGGTTCCACCAGGGCTTCATACTTTGAACCATGGGGTCCACACTGGGCCTTTCCCCAGACTATTGTCTCTGTATTAAGTTTCAAGACTATAGGTTTGCGTTTGGTAATTCTTACTTTTCCAACTTCTCCGCTGCTGTTCAGAAACTTTTGGTGTTCCTGGAGAATTTTGATGGTTTGTTGCAACACCCACTGTTCTGTGGGGACAGCCTTGGACATTTCTCTTTTAAGCTTCGAGACCAGTTCTTCGGGCAGATGTGTAAAATGTTCATCCCTATGATAATGGGAGCTATGTTCGTATTGCTCACATTCGTGATGAGGCACCCTTGTCTAGGAAGATAGGCCTCACCGATCTGGAATGTAGCTTCCCTAAAGCCATGACACAAAATTGCGAGCCTGTTGCTGACCATCAAATGAAGCCAAGCTGGAGGAGGAAGTACCATTTGGTCTTCTTTCCAATTCTCGGTAAAGGTGGACAACTGTATGGTAGAAACTTGCGATCCGGTGTACAACATGGTCATGATTGTAACTCCATCTATATGAACTGGTATAATGGGGCACTGTCCGATGTAGCGGGGCTGCCATTCTTCAGGCATTACTCTTACTGTTGTTGATTCCCCTGAGGATCAGTTTCCTGTCTCGGGGCATTGGAGTTTAAAGTCTCTGAATGATCGTAATTCCTTTCAAGATGGCAGCACCTGTTACATCGGTGGTAGATGGATTGTCATTGAGAGTTGAACCGGTCAGAAGCTCTCCTTCAATTTCTCGATGGGCGACCCCACCAATTTTTGGTGAGCCTTCTATCTGTTCACCACCTAGGTTCAGTTGCTTAGGGAATTGGTTGATTCTGGAGGGTACGAATCTTACAACACATCTCTGCCATCCCAGTGGTCAAATCCTCCATTTGGGACTTCAGTGCTTGAAGTGGATCAACGGTTGAAGATTGGACCACCTTGAACTATGGACTCTCCAGGATATTCGGGCTCCTTGAAGCCTGGCATTTCTGGGAATGGTGTCTCCTGTACCTGGTGGGGTCTCATCATCCAAATAGCAACTTCTTTGAAATCCACAAACGTATGTTGGGGTACTTGCATTCTAAGTAATCTCAATTGTGTCTTAGCATTATCGCTATTCACTCCGTCGATAAACTGATTCACCAGGGTCTCTTCCACATTTCTCACATCTTCATCTGGTGCTTGTATAGCCCATAAAGCTTCTTGCAGGCCTAGCGCATAATCTCAAAGAGTTTCCCCAAGTTGCTGTTTCCGTGCATAGTACCTTATCTTAAGTTCCAAGAGGGTTCTGGTCTCAAAGATTTTGTCAGCCATCATAGAATTTGTTCTATGTTTTCTTTTCCTCTGGGGGATAGGAGGTAACTTCCCTCAAAGCAGAGCCATTGAGTTGCCCAGTCAGGTTCTCCACTTTCTGTAGTTCAGTGAGTGGATACAAGCTTCCTTTAAGTTGTTGTGATCCGCATCCCTAATAGCCCCAGAATAGGTGGGCAATCAGGGAGCGCCAAAATAGTATGGCATTGTTATGGGATTGAGTTGGGGTGTATGTGGGGACCTTGGCCTGGAGCCATCATCACCTGCTCCAGCTGGTTCCTCAAAATCCGGTCATTCTTGTGACATTATCTTTACTCTGGACTTCTCCTTTCTTTGAACTCTGAATCCTGTTCATGATGCCAAAAATCTATCTTGCGCTACCCCGTGAAGTGTAATGTGATTTAGACTGGTATAAGTTGCACCTTACCAAATCACAGTGCTTATCTTCACAGGTTTGCTTCTTCATATGCTCGTGACATCAGAGAGGTAAGGAGGATTATCCACAACACAACAGTGACAACAGTATTCTTAAGAAACTTTACTTTATTCTGGGGAAAGGCCCCAGAGGTTAGCTTGAAGGACTTTCAGATATTGGAACAAGTACTTAACAAGATATTACTATTCTTAAACTAATATTGCGTTTCTTAAACTGTAGTATGCATGTGACAATGATTTACATTACTAACATTGCGGTAAAAAGAACTCAAAGATCTTGGTGTGAATAATGGTATAAATTTAACTGTTACAATTATCCCGTTTTCCTGCACATATAAATAACATTTAAACTGAACACAATATAGACACAGGTTTATCCAGGCAACCATACACTCAGTTTATAGAAAAATTACTGTGCAGTAAATATTAACTTAGACAGTTCTACCCCATCAAATGATTTAATATCTCTCTGTAACGGTGGTGTATATGACGAGTTGTCCCTACTTTTACAGTAACTTAATGTTGCAGCCAGTTATGGATAATTGAGGTGGTGGACTTAAATCCCCTATATTTGAAGTGAGTTCTTGTTAGATGTGCCACATGAACTAAGTGCACCTAATATGGCGCAGTGTCTTTCTGTTTGTCTTAGTCAGCATAGAGATAAGCAATGGGCAGAACTCTGTGTCCAGTGTTTTGTTACAGACCTCATTATATGCTTTCATCTGAAGCTCCTTACATGGAAATCTCCCAGCAGGAAATCCCTTTTATATCTCTCAGAGATTGTCAACCACTGCAAAAGAAGACTCCAGTTTCTTAGCTCTCAGTCCGTTCTCAGATCAACCATTAACCTCATCTCTCTCTCTCTCTCTCCATCAGAGATCCACAACATCAGCTTCCCACTGGCTTCTGGGAGGTCACAGTTTACTTGCAGCCCATCTCCTTTCTTCTTAAAGAAACCTCAGCAACATTGTCAGGCTCTAATATCACCACTCACTAGTTACACATAATGGTTATCTCCCAGTAAATGTTAAAGCAACATAAGTTATTTAACAATGTATATGAGCCATGGCAATTCCCACAAATATCATTTTCTTTACTTTACACTCTGGATACCCAGGGTTTGGCTGCGTTATCACACACCTATTTCTCAAGCTCTGGCTAGCTGATGGGCATGGGTGTAAATGACCAGGAGGTCCCTGCACATGCAAAGTCTCTTTGTATGTAGTGGGACACAGGTGATGTCACTTTGTGGTGCAGTGCAATAAAAGTCAGAATAATTTGGGCACCAGACTGTCTCTATCACAAACTGAACTCTTTATCTACACTTCTCTTCCTCCAGCATGATAATCATAATAGATGCAAGGGAAGACAGTGTAATTTTTCCACTGTATAAATTGTTGGTAAGACCTCATCTTGAATATGCAGTACAGTTCTGGGCACCACTCTATAAAAAAAAGATAATTTGGAGCTAGAAAGGGTTCACAGAAAGGCGACAAAATCGATAAAGGGTATTTAGTCATTAAGTTATGAGGAAAGGTTAGTCAGTTTAGGCATGTTTACTTTAGAAAAGAGGCGTCTAAGGGGAGATATGATTACTATGTACAAATACATTAAGGGTCAATACAGAGAACTTTCATGGGAGCTTTTTACCCCAAGGACTATACACAGGACACACGGTCACCCCCTAAGGTTAGAGGAGAGGAAATTTCACAACCAGCAAAGGAAGGGGTTCTTTACAGTAAGGGCAGTCAAGATATTATTATTATTATTTTTGTCATTTATTTGTTAGGCGCCACAAGGTATCCGCAGCGCTGCACACAGTACTAACAGTAGACTATACAGGATGAAACCATATAGAACAATAAGTACCAATACTTCAGAAACTCCGGCTAGTCATATGCAGTAAAGACGGAGCGGAAGAACAGGTATGGAGACAGGAGGGGACCCTGCTCATACAAGCTTACATCCTAAGGGAGGGTAAACAGACCAGGCACAAGAGGAGCCAGTTGAGGCAAGAGTAGAGAAGGGAGGACAAGCAAAGGGAGGAGATGGGGGTTAAGAAGATGGTTGGTAGGCTTTGAGGAAGAGGTGAGTTTTGAGTGCACGTTTGAAGGAGCACAGAGTAGGAGAGAGACGGATGGAATGAGGGAGGTCGTTCCAGAGAAGGGAGGCTGCACGGGAAAGATATGGAATCCATTGTCAGGGAAGGTTGTGAAGGCAGATTCAATAGATATGTTTAAGAAAGGGTTAGACAAATTTTTAGCGGAAAAGTGTATCCAGGGATACGACCGTTAATTAAAATGAAGGATAGTAGTGGATATAAGGTAAAAATAGGACTGCAATATTGAGTCTGGGGGGATTTTCACAATTGAAACAGACTGGCGGTTGCTTACTCTGGAACAATTTCAAATATAAGTGCGGGATTGCAGGAGATCCAAAATAGGTTGAACTTGATGGACTGCTGTCTTTTTTTCAACCTCATCAACTATGTTACTATATTACTATAATGGTTGTAGCAATCCAGAAATATATACAACTCCCTACTCTCTCCAGCACAGTTCTTAATGTTATCTAGATCTTAGTTTGCATAGTTCAGATGTCTCCCACACTCCAGTACTCCATACTTCATTGCAGTTCACCCCTGCTCTGCAGTAGCATTCACAAAGATGTTAACAAGCAGGCAGCTTCTTCTCAATGCAATTCTGACACACACTGTGTAACTCTCAACTGCAGCTCACCCCTCCTCTGAGGAGATGATTTCCCCCCTGTGCTCTGACACTTCTCTCTGTGTACTCACAGCCTCTGGCTCTGACACATTTCTCTGTGTACTCTCAGCCCCTCAATCTCTGACACATTAGCTATACTGCCCCTTGAGGCTATCCTCTCTCCATGGTCTCCTACATGCAAAATGCCCCCTCTCTTGGGGTTTTCTTTAGTGATATGGGGTTCTTCCCCTCTTTGGGATTAGGGAATCCTCCCCTTTGTATATGCAGCCACACTGATGCATGCAGCTTTTCTCTTTTGCGGCCCTTCCCCTTATGGGGCTCCCCCACTCTTTCTTTGGGGTCAGTAGTGTTTGTCTCTATACAGCAGCTGTCACTCACCCACTCCTGGATAATGCCGGGGGACCCTGGGACACTCACCTCCACTGTCCCAGGCCCCAGCTTTCACAGCAGTTCTCCTGACCTGTATCTCTCAATGTCTGTGTCTGTGTGTCTCTTTCCCACATTTTCTCTTCTTAATCTTCTTCAATTCACCCTTGCTGAAAGCCCCTATTTCTTCTCACTGGCTGTGCTGGGTTTTCACCATAGCAAAAAAGAAACGCCTAACTCGCCCTTCAGGTCACACCTCCTGTATTCACTGGGGTGCATGGTTTACTAAAACGCCACTAGGGGCATTACACTTACATTCAGCTATTTCCTCTGACACATCTGTGAATTGTATCTCAATAATCTGCTGCTAAGCAGCAGGTCCTAGACTGGGACACAAAATATCTGATAGCTGTATAGCTGGTATGGATTGTAAGTGCTTCAGTCACTACATATTACTGACTGTAGATTCCTAAAGTTAGATTTACATTCACTGCTTCGCAAAACTGACAATTCTTCTCACTCCTGGATGAATTGTGTCACAGTAATCTGTTAACAAGCAGTGGGTTGCATAAATCTGATGGTTATACAGCTGTCATTGATTGTAAGTGTAAAATTAACCCTTGTGTAACAAATTCAGCCCACTGTTGAATGACAAATTGCTGTTATCTTAGCCGGGTATTATCCAGCAGGCATAATGTATTAGGTAATGGAATAATCCTTTTGTCCTGTACTTGTTACAATCTGTGTAACTGTAGTTCCCCACAGTTAAATCTACATTCACTGCTTCCTAGATACAGGTACTGCCTGTGTAGCAACATATATAATAACTACTCTATATAGGAAATGTGTGATCTGGTGAAATAATTAGAGTCCTGAGATCATGGTGGCACTAAAAACTTGTATAAATTGATGAACCGTTATCACTGTAATTTGCTTTACTCCGGGCACCTTCTGTACAACATTATGTCAATTACAAACAATTGTGGTATTAAGGATTGATTAATGGTCTGAGGTGTTATCTTGTTAGAATGTATCGCCTGACCTAGTTAGTAATTATTAAGGATGTGCACCGGCCACTTTTGGTGTCTCGTGTTTTGTGTTTTGGATTCGGATTTGCTTGAGGTTTTGGGTTCGGATTTGTTTCGCAAAACACCTGACGAAAGGTTTTGGTTTGGATTTAAGGTTTTAGATTCGGATTTATTTTTAAAAAAACATAAAAAGTGTTAAAAACAAGTTTTTGGGTTTATTTTCACTCCTATGCTATTATTAACCTCAATAACATTCAATAACAATCATTTCCACTAATTCCCAGTCTATTCTGAACACCTCACACCTCACAATATTGTTTTTAGTCCAAAACAACAATAGAGAAAAAACACTCAAAAAGATCGAAGGAGAAAATTCACTTATTGAGGATAGATTTAAACCCATCAAAGACCTCAAAGATTACATCAATCTCGAAACACTGACAAAAGAGAAGTTACAACGCCTAGAGGACAACATCATCAAAACCAAAGAGAAAAAATTTCTCAGAGATGTGAATGACTATGACACACACCAGACTTTGGAACAACATAGGATCGTTAGAGAACGACCGCAAAATTCTAAAATAAATTCCAGGTTCTGGAAATCCGATCGTGCTTCGACTAACTATAAAAAACGACAAAATGGATGGACCACTACTCCTTACCAATTGAGTAACAGCCACCCAAAAGGCACCAAAAATAGGACTAGACCACCTCTTATCAAAAATCCACCAAAACATACAAATAAGAATAGGGTATATAAACCCCTCAACCCCAATAATTTGAGCTGTGACCAATCAGTCCGGAATTACCAACAAGGCGAATACGAAGATATAGCCAAAAGAGGTTTCCACAAAGGATCAGAGAAAGCGTTCTCTGAATTTAAGAGTACCAAACAAGAATTTATTAACAAACTCAATACCTTGAGTATCAAGAAACAAGAGATAAAACACAGATACGCCAGCCTCTGGAAGATTCTGAAACCGAACAAAATATAGATTTTTTTTAGGGTTGGCCAACAACACCTCACCTATAATATTATCGGACATAAGGACATCGCCCACGAAGTCATGTCTAAAAAGGAGAAGGGACTCCATAGACCGAGAAGAACTAGAGGTGGCCAGAGACACAGGGGCAAGACCAAAGACAAGGAAGCAGATATAACACAGAAGGGTATCTTCAACCTTAGTCAAATAAAACTTTCTGTACCACAGAAACATATACTAACAAAGGGTTTGAAGTTCGCCCCGGACAAATGTCTGAATAAATTCGACACCTACATTGATGTCCACAAGTACATCAGAAAAATAACTCTTAAAAAGTTTTTTGCAGACCCTTCTAGATCTTTGGCTTGTAACAACAAAACAGCCAATGATCCTTTTACCCATACAGATCTAAAAAACAAATCCACCTTTTACCCTAGATACGTAAAAGGTCCATTTATTAACACTTTTGAAAAACTTGTGGAAAAGGATCTGGACGATCTTAAAATTCAGAAGAACGGAAGACATTCCAATATAACATCAGATGAGAGAATGGCTATTACACAATTGGCCAAAAATCCAGAGATAACCATCAAATCAGCAGACAATGGTGGAGGAATTACCATCCATAATACTGCAGACTATCAAAAAGAACTCTCTAGACAACTGTCAGACTCAACTACGTATGAATCCCTTCTGGGAGACCCTACATCTCTGTTCCTTAAGGATCTTCACTCATTTTTGAGTAAAGCTGCCCTTAGAGGCATAATCAATAAGGAAGAATATAAGTTCCTGTCGGTACAGAATCCCAGAATTCCTGTGATTTACCATATGCCTAAGATTCACAAAACTTTGCAAAATCCATCTGGTCGACCGATCGTTTCAGGTATCGGCTCTCTAACAACAAACCTCTCAAGCTATGTAGACTATTTTCTCCAGCCGCTCGTTGTCTTACAGAAGAGCTACTTGAGGGACACAGGCCATTTGCTTGAAACATTAGAGAAAGTCAGTTGGGAGTCAAATTATGTCTTCCTTATATGTGATGTAGTCTCACTGTACACAGTGATTGACCATCAAGCAGGTTGTGATCATACCAGACAAATTCTGAGCAACATCTCAGATCTTCCCCCTGAACAGATACATTTTCTGGTAGAGGGGATTGCATTCGTCTTAAGCCATAATTACTTCTTCTCGGGTGGGACCTACTACAAACAGGTTCGCGGGACTGCTATGGGTGCGAAATTTGCGCCTAGTTACGCAAACCTGTTTGTAGCCCAATGGGAGGAGAATAATGTGTGGCATAACAATCCTTTTTTGGACCACATTGTAATGTGGCGGAGATACATAGATGACGCTTCTGCATATGGAAGGGAGATCGCACCCAGTTGGATCTATTCCTTACCCACATTAATCAAAATTCTCTCAATTTATCTTTTACCCATCAAGGCAATGAACAAAAAACAGAATTTCTAGATTTGGAAATCTATGTACAAGATGACATTATCCGGACTAAAAACTTTTTCAAAAAAGTGGATTGTAATTCCTTTATACACTCATCAAGCAACCACCATCCTAATTGGCTCAGAAATATCCCCAAAGGACAATACACGAGACTCAGACAAAATTGCACAGATCTCGAACAATATGACAAACAAGCTCTCATTCTAAAAGAAAGGTTTCAAGAAAAGGGATATGACCCAAAAAATGTTGAAGCTGCCTATGAACAGCTTAGGACAACAGATAGAAGTGTTCTTTTTGAGAAGAAAGAGACACCCACGAATCAGGAGCAGAAAAAGGAACCAGTCTTACCCTTTGTTACTAAATACAGTAAAGACTATAAGAAACTTGAAAGGATTTTTAAAAAGCATTGGCACATATTGTTAGGTGATAAGGATTTACAACAAATCTTACCACCCAAACCTGCCTTTGTGTATTTGTGTATAAAAAATCAGATAACCTGAAGTCCCTACTTGTAAAAAGTGGGGATGCTCCAAGTACCAAGATGGGAACCTGGCTGAATGAAAAGACTCCAGGTTTCTATTACTGCAATCGCTGTGTAGCTTGCAAGAGATGTAAGATCAAGGAAACAAAAGCCATAGTGTCCTTTGCTTCTAGCATCACAGGTAAAACCTTTCAAATCAAAGAGAGAATTACATGTGACACAACGGGTGTAATCTACTTACTCAAGTGTCCATGCGGCAAACAATACATTGGCCGCACTATAAGGAAACTCTCAGTAAGAATAGCAGAGCATCAGCGGAATATTATTAATAAGATAAAGACACACAGTGTCTCAGAACATTTTTCACTTTGCCATGAGCATGACCCTTCAACTCTGGATTTCCTGGGTATCTTCAAAGTAAAAAAACCCTGGAGGGGAGGTGATTACATAAGGCTCATATCACAGCATGAGACCAGGTTCATATATACGCTTAAAACTTTGAACCCACAAGGTCTAAATATTGACTTTGATCTTAATCACTTCCTATAAACATCCTCCAATAAGTAAAAAAAATATTTTTTATTTTTTTTTATCTGTATGGAAATGTACTACGTGTGTGTTTTTTATGGTAAATACCTGCTAAAAGACATTAGACTCATAATTGTGTCTAGCACACAACTAGAATCATGTACTTATATACCTTTGTTCTAATTATCATGCATCTGCACTTTGACATACTTTATTATGTAAATCCTCTCCTTCCCGATATAGCTCTGGAGGAGAGACGCAGGGAGTGTCTGGAGTTATGCCACTCTGAGAATCTAACGAATGAAAATCCTTTCTGAACATTGAAAAAAAGTATTTAAAGATCCATGGAAGCACATCTTCCTTTAGTGCTTCTACAAATATCCCTGAGGAAGCCCCTAGCGGGGTGAAACGCGTAGGGTACTTTATTTGACATTTACTTTCACTTTGAATATTGATTCTTTCCTTTCCACATACTGAGAACAGAATCGCCGAATTTTACTCTAGGCGCATATGTGGACAACTCTTACCACCCAGCGGATTCCAATGCATACACCTCTGGCTGAGAGCGGCTCTCATACAGCTCTCACTCATTCTATCTAGGAGACTGTTTCTTCAAAAGAATCATAAGATCGCCGATGCCAACCAGGCGCATGCGCGCAACTTACTGCACTTATTGAACTATCCCAGCGAGTCCATAGGAGAAGTCCACGGCCGTGGGGGATCTCTACAATTGGTCATCAGTTCTACTCGACAGCAGCGGGACGTGGCTACCTGGGAAGGAAGGTAAGTGCACTACCCACCCTTCCCAGATAAGAGATACCAAAATTGTTTTTATTTGTTGTCCCTGAATTGGAATCCAGTGGTCAGTGTGTTTATACCGGATGCCTAAGACTTATGGATTTTAGTCCTACACCTTAGCCCCCATTTGTTTTATCATAAACTTCTCATGATTATTGTCTACAAAAACATTGCCTCTTAAATTTCTTGTTTATGTATGTTTTTTTTGCCTGTTTTGCCATTTAATACAGTTATATTTCAACATCTGCATCGTTTATCAATACATTTCTTTCACTCTGTATTGCGCTGGGGAACCATGTATATTATGTTTTGCTCTACCTAGGAGCCTTAGACCAACTCCTATCCCCCTGTTCCCCTGGCTGCCCCACCTCACACTCATGTGGGAAGCGCTGATCCCCCAATTGTTTTTATA
Organism: Mixophyes australis; assembly: GCA_036250195.1. Lineage (NCBI taxonomy): Eukaryota > Metazoa > Chordata > Amphibia > Anura > Limnodynastidae > Mixophyes > Mixophyes australis. The sequence goes on along the minus strand of JAVHZZ010000009.1, from coordinate 45,818,388 downwards.
TATTCACAATATTGTTTTTAGTCCAAAACGTTTCAACGAGGTAGCTTTCTGGACTGCATAGTGCAGTGGTCCCGGTACACAATTTGGTACCGGGGCCACAATACCTCCGCCTTCAAATGGTCTAAATTCCACTGCACAGCTGCCTGCTCCTACATCCTCTGCAGCATATACAGGGTGTAGTTCGAGCGTGTCAATACCTCTTGTTTTTGACGATGACAGGTCATTTTCATTAATTTATGATTTGGCAGCAACAGTCAACGTTGTTTAATATCTGATACGCCTCTATCTGGACTGCATAGTGAAGTGGCCCCATACCCAATTTGGTACCGGGGTCACAATACCTCCTCCAGCTTTCAAGTGTAGTGTTTATAATTTATAAAAACTACAGTAGTTATAGCACGTCAATAACTCTTGTTTTAGACGACCATGGTACAGAGCATTCATCATTGAGATCCCATCAAGTATGTGAAAGACAGACAGCGTCGAAGTGTTATTTGTTGACTTTGTTAACCAAAAAATTGTCGCTGTTGCAAATATGCGTGCAATGAAGAGTGACTTTTTCATTTAAAGGCTCAAGCTTTCAAGTGTAGAGTTTATAACTTATAAACACTACAGTAGTTCAAGCACGTCAATACCTCTTGTTTTAGACGACCATGGTACAGAGCATTCATCATTGAGATCCCATCAAGTATGTAAAAGACAGACAGGGTCGAAGTGTTATTTGTTGACTTTGTTAACAAAAAAACTGTCCCTGTGGCAAATATTCGTGCAATGAAGAGTGACTTTTTCTATTAAAGGCTCAAGCTTTCAAGTGTAGTGTTTATAACTTATAAACACTACAGTAGTTCAAGCACGTCAATACCTCTTGTTTTAGACGACCATGGTACAGAGCATTCATCATTGAGATCCCATCAAGTATGTGAAAGACAGACAGGGTCGAAGTGTTATTTGTTGACTTTGTTAACAAAAAACTGTCCCTGTGGAAAATATTCGTGCAATGAAGAGTGACTTTTTCTATTAAAGGCTCAAGCTTTCAAGTGTAGTGTTTATAACTTATAAACACTACAGTAGTTCTAGCCCATCAATACCTCTTGTTTTTGATTATGACAGGGCATTTTACTTTTGGTTTAATGTGTTGAATTTGTTTTAATTTTGTTTTACTTTGCGCTCATGGCAAACGACTGTTGAATGGTCACATAATGGCAAAAAAAGAGTTGCAAGATGGAATTGTCCTTGGGCCCTCACACCCACCCTTATGTTGTTGAAATAGGACATGCACACTTTAACAAACCAATCATTTCAGCGACAGGGCCTACCAAACAACTGTGGCTGAAATGATTGGTTTGTTTGGGACCCCACACCAAAAAAGCTATTCATCTCTCCCTGTACAAACTAAACAGGCTCTACTGAGGAAAGATGTCGTCCTCATCCTCAACCTCTGATTCCTCTCCCCCTACAGTGTGTATTTCCTCCTCCTCACACATTATCAATTTGTCCCCGCTGGACTCCACAACCACAGGTCCCTCTGTACTATCTGGAGGGCAGTGCTGTACTTGATTGAGAAATTATGAACATCATTTTTTCAACGTTCTGAGGAAGCAACCTCCTTCGCCGCTCACTGACCAGGTTCCCCGCTGCACTAAAAACTCTTTCCGAGTACACACTGGAGGGGGGACAACTCAGGTAAAATAGAGCCAGTTTGTACAGGGGCTTCCAAACTGGCTTTTTTTTCTGCCAGTAACAATATGGATTGTATGACATGTCTATTTGGATGGTGTCAGCAAAAAATTCCTCCACCATTTTTTCTATTGTGACAGCATCCAATGCAGCAACAGTAGACATGTCTGCAATGGTTGGCAGGTCCTTCAGTCTGGACTAGATGTTATCAGCATCCCCGCCAGCGGGTCTTTTAGGAAATTTGAGCTTTTTCCTCGCAGCCACAGATGTGGAAGAAAATGAGGGTGGAGCTGTTGGCATGTCACGGTCCTCTTCAGAGGACAATCTCCTGACCAGCAGGTCTTTGCACCTCTGCAGACTTGTGTCCGCCGGAAACCGAGACAAAACATACGCTTTAAACCGAGGATCGAGAACGGTGGCCAGAATGTATTCCTCTGACTTTAAAATAGTGACCACCCTCGGATCCTGGCAAAGCGTACGAAGGGCTTCATCCACAAGAGCTACATGCTTGGTGGAATCGCAATGGTTTACCAGCTCCTCCCTCACTTTCTCCAGCTGCTTCTGCAACAGCCTGATCAGGGGAATCACCTGACTCAAGCTGGCAGTGTCGGAACTGACTTCTCGTGTGGCAAGTTCAAACGGCTGGAGAACCTTGCACAACACGGAAATCAGTCTCCACTGTGCTTGACTCAGGCGCATCCCCACTCCTTTGTCTATGTCGTAGGTGGCTGTGTAGGCCTGAATGGCCTTTTGCTGCTATTCCATCCTCTGCAGCATATAGAGGGTGGAGTTCCAGCGGGTCACAACCTCTTGTTTGAGGTGATGGCAGGGCAGGTTCAGGCTTTTTTGATGTGCCTCGAGCCTGCGGTAGGCACTGGCAGAATGCCAAAAGTGTCCAGCAATTTTGCGGGCCACCGCAAGCATCTCCTGCACACCCCTGTCACTCTTGAGGTAATGCTGCACCACCAAATTAACGGTGTGGGCAAAACATGGGACGTGCTAGAAATTGCCCATATGCAATGCCCGCACAATGTTACTGGCGTTGTCTGACACCACAAATCCCCAGGACAGTCTAAGTGGGGTAAGCCACTGCAAAATAATTTCCCTCATTTTCTCTAATATGTTGTCAGCGTTGTGCCTCTTATTAAATCCTGTAATACACAGTGTTGCCTGCCTTGGCACGAGCAGACGTTGTGTAGATGCTGCTGCTGATGCAGCTGCTGCTGTTGCTGCGGAAGGGGATGCATCTACCCAGTGGGCTGTCACAGTCATATAGTCCCTCGTTTGCCCAGAACCACTTGTCCACATGTCCGTGGTTAAGTGAACAGTGGGTACAACCACATTTTTAAGAGCACTGAGGACACTTGCTCATACTTCTCTGTACATCTTTGGTATCGCCTGCCTAGTGAAGTCGAATCTCGACAGGGATTTGGTACCGAGGACACAATACCTCCATCAACCCTCTAAATCCCACTCCACTGATGGCGGACACGGGGCGCACGTCTAACACCAACATAGCAGTTACAGCCGCAGTTATACGCTTGCAATAGGGTGACTACTATCGTATCTTGTGGTCATGGCAAACGACTGTTGGACGGTCAATTGTTTTGTGAAAGACGTAGCGGTCTTACGACTTCCCCTCTGGGAAGATGACTGACTAACAGCAGCAGCGGCAGTAGTAGGCGTACCGCTGCAGGATTCCTCGGATGAATCCCGTATAGAAGAGGACTCAGTCTGGCTAGTGACATGGCCTGCAGTACTAAATCTGAGGGAGATCGTGGAGGAAGTTGACGAGGAGGGTGTTGGTGGTGTGTATCCAACAGGACCAAGGGATTTAGGTGTCCCTGTACTGATGACGGTCCTAGGCCCAGTTCCTGAACTAACCACTGAACTATGAAGCTTATTCAGGTGACGTATAAGGGAGGATGTCCCTAGGTGGGCAAGATCCTTACCCCTGCTTATTTGAGCTTTACATAAGCTACATATGGCCATACATTGGTTGTCCGGATTTGGATAAAAATAACTCTAGACCGAAGAGGTGCATTTTTTGGTCTTCTGACCAGGCATGACGATGGGCTTTTTCATCCCATGGACATCAGCTGTTTCCCTTCCTGGTGCCTCATTTACAATAACCACATCACTATCCTCATCATCAAGTTCCTCCACAGCGCCAGCTACATCAATAGCCTTCTCCCGGTGTACAACATTGACACCTTGATTATCCAAATCTGGATCTACACTGTGGGTGATCCTTCCAACATATGCAGAGGGTGTGATGCAAATGCTGGATGGAGTCACCTCTTCCCGTACAGTGATGGGAAGGTCAGGCTTCACAACCACCAACAGCTTTGGACTCGCCTTGGGGATTTGTGATGTCATCTGTTTAGAAGGCAGAGTTCTTTGCTGTTTTGTTGTTGTTGCTGACAGCATAACTCTCTTAAATTTTTTGTAGGGGGGGAGGAGGAGGGCTTAGATCCTTGGGTGAAGCTGGACCACTAGTCATGAACACGGGCCAGGGCCTAAGCCGTTCCTTGCCACTACGTGTTGTAAATGGCATATTGCCAACTTTACGTTTCTCCTCAGATGATTTTAAGTTTCTCTTTTTGCTACTTTTTGAGAACTTGGGCTTTTTGGATTTTACATGCCCTGTACTAGGAGATTGGGCATCGGACTTGCCAGACGACGTTGATGGCATTTCATCGTCTAAGTCATGACTAGTGGCAGCAGCTTCAGCATTAGGAGGAAGTGGGTCTTGATCTTTCCCTATTTTATCCTCCAAAATTTTGTTTTCCATTATATGGAGCACAAGAGAGCTTACCCCTAAGCCACACACACTCGGCAAAGCCTTTAAAAATTATATGCAGCACAGGAGAGTACCACTGGACTTATACTGCTGAATCAGTGAACTTTGTAATATAGCAGTACCACTGGACTTATACTGCTGAATCAGTGAACTTTGTAATATAGCAGTACCACTGGAATTATACTGCTGAATCAGTGAACTTTGTAATATAGCAGTACCACTGGACTTATACTGCTGAATCAGTGAACTTTGTAATATAGCAGTACCAATGGACTTATACTGCTGAATCAGTGAACTTTGCAATATAGCAGTACCAATGGACTTATACTGCAGAATCAGTGAACTTTGTAATATTGCAGTACCACTGGACTTATACTGCAGAATCAGTGAACTTTGTAATATAGCAGTACCAATGGACTTATACTGCAGAATCAGTGAACTTTGTAATATAGCAGTACCAATGGACTTATACTGCAGAATCTGTGAACTTTGTAATATTGCAGTACCAATGAACTTATACTGCAGGATTGGTTTTGGATATTTTTTTTTATTATTTTTTTTTATAATTATTTATTTTTAATTTTTTTTATAACTTTTTTTTAAAAAAATTATAACTTAGGAATAATGGGGAAATAACAATGCCCTTAGAAGGACAGAGCTCAGGACACAGCACCACTGGACTGAACAGGACACAGCACAGGACCCAGCAGCACCACTGATCTCAGAAGGACAGAGCACAGGACACAGCACCACTGGACTGAGCACAGCACAGCACAGCACAGCACAGAACTGAACAGCACAGCACAGAACAGAACTGAACAGCACAGCACAGCACAGCACGAGATATAGCAAGACAGAGGACCACCTAATACAACCTCCCTCTACCCTGATCAATGCCCGAGTGAAGATGACGGCGGCTAGCGGGGAATTTATAGAATACGAGTATCGCGAGATCCAACAGTGGGATTATGACTCAGAGCCTCGGTTTCAGTTTTGCAATTGGCGGGAATACCCGGATCTGTCTCGGATCCGGCTCGGATCGGCAACGTTCGGTTGGGCACGGATTTCAGATATCCGAGTCCGCTCATCTCTAGTAATTATCATGTATTATGGTTTTGGTTATGAATGTATTGCAATTTTGCCAGTATCACTGACTTCTTAATATGTAAGACATTTAATCAGGTCCCCTCATTGGCAAAAACACAGTTTCTTTTAGGGCAGTCACACAATTTTAATTAAATTATTTTTTTCTAAAATAGGCAATTTACATACCTAAAACTCTTTTACATAGTAAAGTCTGGTTCCATATCACAGAGCATGTAAACTGGGCCTGCAGTGATTACAGGTGAGCTAAGATTGCATAGAACTTCCTTAAGATTTGGGCAATGATTAGTGAGTCACTTCTTCCATCTTTAATATGCTCCAGAGTATGCCACTCTGTTCATCCTATCCATTTTAGCCAGTACAGAGAGATCCATCACTTCATTGTGTTCACCTATCAATATATTAAAGGCAATTGTGCTATATACTGTATCAATTAAGCATCACAGATTAGTTCATACAAACGTTAGAATTTATTAACTGATAATACAGTTACTTAAAATGAAAGACAATTTTCTGATTGATCCTACATTTTTATATTAGGAAGAATATATAACTAGTAAACTGATGGAATCAGAATTAGTAAAAAAATGTAATAGGCCGTGAACTATATTTGGAATGAAAAATGTCTGCTTTGCTTGATAGTGAGTGGAGCGTGTGTAAAGAAAATTTACAATTCACATTGCAGGTACATTCAAAATCTGATATATAGTATATTCAGTTTATAACTGAAGTTTGATCAATATTTTGGGTTATAGATTAATTACAGATGTCTGACTGATGCGGTCTAACACACCTCTGTCTCTCTGATTAGTGGTTTCAGAATTATTTATAAAGAGTTATTATCTAAGCCTCCAATTTAGATTTTAATATTATTTTTAGAGCTAGAATATATTGGATTTATATGACATATTTCTTAATATACACAACTGAATAATCAGTGGATGTGTAATCACCCCTCCCCCACATTTGGTGATTGGAAGTTGCAACTTTAGGGGCCTATTTATGAAGCCCTAAACTATGGGGAGTAATTTAGTATCATAGTTCTTTAACAAATTCCTAACGCAGGAGATATGATATTGCCCATTTGACACTTGTCTGCTCTGATGGTCAGATGTGCCCATTGAATTTTCTCTAACACTTGCCCTACAAGTTTCAGATGGTCCTCCCACGATTTACTAAAAATGTCAATGTCATCCAAGTAAGCCTGAGCAAAGCCCTTACACCCTTCCAGCAGATAATCAACCATACGCTGGAAGGTGGCTGGCGCGTTCTTCATCCCAAATGGCATGGACTTAAACTCGAGCAGGCCAAATGGGGTGATGAAGGCCGACCATTCTTGAGCCTCTGGGGTCAGTGGTATCTACCAATATCCCTTTCTCAAGTCTAAGATGGAAATATACTTTGCTCCAGCTAACTCGTCAAACAGAGCGTTAATTCTAGGCAGGGTATAGACATCAGACACGGTCAACTCGTTTAACCAGTGGTAGTCTATGCAAAGCCACATTGTCTTGTCCTTCTTAGGAACCAATACAACGGAGGATGCCCATGGACTATGGGATGGCTGGTTTATTTATATATATTGCAACCCGATACAGAAAAACTAATCATAGTGAGACACCCAAATTAAAAGAACATAAATATGCTTGAGGGGATGATCTGCCCCATAAAAGTCCAACAGAAAGTCCAAAATAAAAAATACAATAAATATCATAAAAGGATAAAACCATAGGGTGCCTGCACACATCAAACCACCCAAAGAAACTCTTCCAACCACACCCAACCACCAAAAACAACAAAATATGAAAATATTCTTAAACAAAGAAGAAAAAACCTGAACATTTAGATGTATGCAAAGCCATATATAAAAAATACTGTTAATTATTCACTCAGAATCTAAGGGGAGTGAATGGAAGACATTACCGTACATTGTTCCTCCCTACGGAGGCCTCAGACTCCACCAGAGTCTGGCCCAGTTTGCATTGGTCATCTGGCGCTTCTCCACATCCCTTAATTTCCACACCTTGTGGAGAATGTCACCCACCACTACTTCACAGGCAAGGACCTTTTGTCTAATGGAAACCTGACACCTAGTGTTCCAAGTGAAGTATCTAGTAACTAAACTAACTAGAAAAAGGGTGCCAAAATCAAAGTTCCGCCACTAATCCTTGAATGCTCTATAGACCCATTCAGGGTAACTAAGCCCCGAAATGCAAGGAGTAAGCAAGGACCTAGAAACTCGCCTGCAAATTTCTATGTTAAAGGGGCACTCAAGCATGAAGTGGTCCCTGGTCTCCCCCTTCCCCTGACACTACTCCCGTGGACAACCATGATCATCGGCATTTCTATACCTCAGGTTCCCTCTCATATAGAGTCTCCCATGGAAAGAGAGCCAGGCAATGTTCCAAAATTCCAGAGGAACTCTCCCGGAATTGACCAAGGAAAGACCCTCCGAACACACATCACCTGGGCAGTCCCTCAGTGACAGGTGAACCCAGAAGTGCCAGTGCAGGACTCTCTTCTCCAACTCCCTTCTAGAGGAGCTCCTGTCTTCCCCTGCCTACAGGCCCCAACGCTTTGTCACTTTCAATTCCAGAGATGCATAAGCATCTATGTTGGACACGGAAGCTCATTTTTCTGCCACCTTCCATCCAACCATTAAGGAAGGGTTGCACCCAAAACCTGAAGCCACCTACCCAATGTAGATGAGTCTCAAGAAAGAGACTACTTTGGTGCAACTTTAAAAAAAGTTGTTAGAAAGAACAGCACTGGGTTAACCATACCCAGGCCACCATCCATCCTTGTGTTAGGAACCCCTCCAGCCGGCACAACACAACCCGGAATCTACTCTGCCAATCAGGTGTTGCCCCTGATGGTGGGGACAGACTGGGCCGCAGACTGACAGAGGGTCGTGAAGTGTGTACCGGCTGAGGAGAACCCAGGCAAGCGGAGTGAGGTCCACGCAGAGGTCAAGGGCCGGCAGCAGACAACAGTATCGGTAAACAAGCTGAGGTCAGGGGTCACAGGCGGATAGCAGAAACGGTAAACAGGCCAGAGATCAGGTTCACAGGAAACACAAGCGAAGTCCAATTCAAAGCCAAGGGTCATACACGGGAAATCAGAAGCAGTATCAGAATACAGGAACAGGAACAAGCAGGTCAGCAGACTGGAGCACAGAAGCTATAACCGGCAATGAGGCAGCAGACCTCATTGCCTTAAATACCTAAATGGACCAATCAGAGCTTGCCCCTGGACAGTGCACACCTGCAGGCTAATTGCCTGCTACACTAGAGACCAATCAGGGCTTAGCCCTGTCATACACGCCTGCAGGCTAATGCCTGCTAATTCAGTCCTACAAGCTGAATCTAATAATCACAGTATGCGCGTGCGCGCCCGGCTGCCGGGACGCTGCGCTGGAGTAGCGTCCAGCCGTTGCCTTGGCAACGGTCGAGAGTTGGAGGGAAGTGACGGCCGGGGCGCTGGGGCAGTCAGGAAGCGAGCTGCGGCGGCTGTGAATACCGCCGCGGCTCGTGACAGTACCCCCCCTTGAGGAGGGGTTAAGGAACCCCAACATACAGCTTTCCTTGGAAATTTTTGGAAGAACTCCTTCAATTGTTTTAAGGGCATGGAGTTGTCTCCGTGGAACCCAAGACCGCTCTTCTAACCCGCGGTTCCTCCACTGCACCAGGAAGTGCACATGCCCTTGCACTTTTTTTGAATGCCGTCTTCCACTCATCACCTGCTCTAATACGTATGAGATTATAGGCACCACGAAGATCAATTTTTGTGAAGACTGTTGCCCCTCTTAGTTGATCAAAAAGTACGGAGATGAGGGGAAGGGGATAGGTGTTCTTAACCGTAATAAGGTTCAGCCCTCGATAATCGATACAGGGTCTGAGTCCGCCGTCCTTCTTGGACACAAAGAAGCACCCTTTTCCTACTGGGGACTTGGATGGCCTTTCTCCAAGTTTTCATCAATATACTCTTGCATGGATTTGGTCTCAGGACCGGAGAGAGAGTACAAACGTCCCTTAGGTAATTTAGAGCCCGGAATGAGCTCAATTGCACAGTCGAAGTCCGGTGCGGTGGTAGAGTGTCAGCAGCATTTTTAGAGAAAACATCCCCGATAGTTATGATACTGTGAGGGGAGCTGCTCTGGAGTAGTCTGAACCATACGCAGAGGTAGTGTCAAGCAAGACTGTGTACAATGAGGGCTCCACTGGACAATTTCTCCTTTTACCCAATCCATGACGGGGTTATGACGGGATAGCCAGGGGGGGCCCAGAATTAAAGGAACTGATGGACATTCGATAAGACGGAAGACTATGGATTCCGAATGGAGAGCGCCAATGTTCAACTGTAGCGGTGGGGTCTCCCAAGTAATCTTGCCGCCTGGCAATGGACTACCGTCTAAACCACATACCGTAATGGCAGATTGGAGTTTAATCCGTGGAATCCCAGCAGAACGGGCAAACTCGATGTCAAGGAAATTGCCAGCAGCTCCACTGTCGATGAAGGCCGATAGTTTTACAGAACGGGCACAGAAGGTGAGCTGTGCAGGAATCAAAACAGCATTTTTCGGGGAAACAATCTGCAGACCTAGGTGAACTCTCCCCTTGTTCCCTAGGCATGCTCTTTTCCCGACTTATTTGGGCAAGAACGGGAGAAGTGGCCTTTAGTGCTGCAATAGAGACATAAGCCCTGTGATCGTCTCCTGTCTCTTTCCTCAGGGGTGAGACGATACGCTCCTAATTGCATGGGTTCCTCACCATCCGTGGAAACAGGAATGAAGGCGGATGGAGGTGAAGATGCCTCCTTCTCTGTTTTCTGCTCTATAAATCTATCGATTTTAATGGAGAGGTGCATCAGATCCTCCAGAGAGGTAGGAGATGGGTATTGCACCAAAGAGTCTTTAATCTGTTCCGACAGGCCGAGACGGAACTGGCTACGTAAGGCAGTGACATTCCATCCACTATCAGGTGACCATCTACGGAATTCAGCGCAATATTCCTCTGCCGACCGCCGGCCTTGTTTCAAGGCCCGTAGATGAGCTTCTGCAGAGGCCATTCGATCCGGGTCATCATATAGTAGACCTAATGCCTCAAAGAAAGCGTCTACGGACTGCATGGCAGGACTGGTCTGTGGCAAGGAAAAAGCCCAGGACTGGGGGTCACCTTGTAGGAGGGAAATGATAATCCCGACTCTTTGTTGCTCTGTACCAGAGGAGCGGGGTCTTAACCGGAAATAGAGCTTGCAGCTTTCCCTGAAATTCCGAAACAGGGATCTATTTCCAGTAAACCAATCCGGTAAATTCACCTTAGGTTCACAGGTGGAACTCGGAGTGGGTTGTGAAGTTTTTGCGGCTTTCTCTTGAACGGATAACTGCTCAGCCAATCCCTGGATCATCTGGTACAGGGACTCAACATGGCCTTCTAAGGCTTGTGCCGGAGACAGTGTGGATCCGCTTTCATCCATCACAACCTCGTCTCAGTGTGTGGGCCGGTTATAATGTTCGGAACCCCTTCAGCCGGCACAACACAACCCGGAATCTACTCTGCCAATCAGGTGTTCACTGGAGCCCCTGATGGTGGGGACAGACTGGGCCGCAGACTGACAGAGGGTCGTGAAGTGTGTACCAGCTGGGGAGAACCCAGGCAAGCGGAGTGAGGTCCACGCAGAGGTCAAGGGCCGGCAGCAGACAACAGTATCGGTAAACAAGCTGAGGTCAGGGGTCACAGGCGGAGAGCAGAAACGGTAAACAGGCCAGAGATCAGGATCACAGGAAACACAAGCGAAGTCCAATTCAAAGCCAAGGGTCATACACGGGAAATCAGAAGCAGTATCAGAATACAGGAACAGGAACAAGCAGGTCAGCAGACTGGAGCACAGAAGCTATAACCGGCAATGAGGCAGCAGGCCTTAAATACCTAGATGGACCAATCAGAGCTTGCCCCTGGACAGTGCACACCTGCAGGCTAATTGCCTCCTACACTAGAGACCAATCAGGGCGTAGCCCTGTCATACACGCCTGCAGACTAATGCCTGCTAATTCAGTCCTACAAGCTGAATCTAATAATCACAGTATGCGCCCGGCTGCCGGGACGCTGCGCTGGAGTAGCGTCCGGCCGTTGCCTTGGCAACGGTCGAGAGTTGGAGGGAAGTGACGTCCCGGTCGTCATGGTGACGGCCGGGCGCTGGGGCAGTCAGGAAGCGAGCCGCGGCGGCTGTGAGTACCGCCGCGGCTCGTGACACCTTGATCTGTAGGTCACAGTTCGCTTGATCAAGTTGAGCTTATTCCCCCAAAGCAAACAGGAAGAAAACTGCATAAACCCTAGGCCATAAAGACGGCTGCAAAAGGCACACATAGTTAATGTACAGAAAATGCGGGATCATGTAAGTCTTCACAAGGTCTACTCTTTCCCTAGGAGAAAGCTTCCACTTCCTCCAGTTCTTCACTTTCAGAGAAGCTTCCTCCTTCATTGTTACCTCCCATATTTTGCTTGGCATAATCGCCAGGTCCGAACTGAATCCCTAAAATTTTGATCTTCCTAGTGGCCCAGGGAAGATCTACCTACTTGTAGCTCTATAACTCGTTGAACAGTTATCATGCCAGTAAAAAGGACTGGCAGCCCACCGTACGGCTCAGCTGCAAGAGACCAATATGAAGGATCACGCCTCCACTCCCTTTTAGCCTTATGCAGGTCAGCTAAGTGACCTATTCTGGTCTCTTGCAAAAACAACAAATCAGACTCAACCGTGCTGAAAAAATCAAAGGCCATGTAACAAGCTCGTTCGAACAGAATGGATGCCACATTATTGTGGCAAACCTTATAGGCTGGGAAGCCATCATTCAGAGTTATACAAGTTGGACCCAGTTTACTTCTTCTTTACTTGCTTATCTGACTCTTCTTCAGAGGACCCCTACCTTTTACAACTAGCATCCACCGGCAAAGGTTTCCCATCCAGGAGGACTAGCGCTTCCTTATCAGGGACTACCCCACCTGACACTGTTGAAGTTAACCCACCACCTACCATCTACATCACCTTTTAAGTCAGTGCCTCGTTGCTCTGGGACCCAATTGTACTATCCCGTGGGTCCAGAGGTTTACTGGGAATTGGAGGACCGGGGCTAGCAGTCAAGACAGAAGATTGATCATTACTTGTCATGATCACAAGCCCTGAAGTACCTGAGGGGACGGGGGTAGGAGCTAAATCCTCTGTTGAGACAGGCTTAGAAAAGGAACTTACAGACATTTTAAGGAAATCCTCCGTAGTCTGCACTGGTGACTTATCTCTCCTAGGATTTGTCTCTAGGTTTCCTATATACAGGTGTTGTCTCACAAGGGACTGACTCCCTAGTCTTTCCTGTTTCTCGTTAACTTAGACTTAGATTTAAAAACCAAATCTCCACTATCTGATTTAACAACTTCCCCCTCCATCTCTTCATCACTAGATATCGCCAGAAACCAGTTAGTCACTATCAAAGCTTCACCTTTTTCCCTCCTGCTCTGCCTTTTACCCCTTTCTTACCCGTGTAATAAAAGGCTGCTCTCCCATTGTTCTGGTATTTGCAATTACTGGAGCAACGGGCTGAACCACTATTAGAGAAGATTGTGAAGATTTAGGCACTGTTACTGAATGGACAGAGTTCTCTGGCACAACTGCATTCCTCCCCTTCTCCATATCCTCTGCTGCCTTAATTAAGTCTAGATCTGAGATATCCATATTACACATATTATGGGCTGCATGAGGGCATCTACTAAAATGATGCCCAATCTCCCCACATAAATTACAATGGATTTTGTCACAAGTCATGCCCGCTACCACCTCAGTGTCCACATTTCTGCGAAGGACAATTAGCACTGAGGTGGTAGAAGTCGCCACAGCAGTGACACATCCTCGGCTGACCTGGGTAGAAACATTGGATCTTATCTCGGCCAATGAAAACAGCTGAGGACATATGCGCCAGGCCAGCCTCCATGCACCGCAGGTCTACCGTGGCAGACTATTAGCCACCCCATGCGCCATGACTCGGATCCTGTACTTTGATTAAGAGAGATACCAGGTTTGCTTACCGATTAACCCAAAAGGTGAGGTCAGATCCTGGAGTTGATTCATTTCCTATTAGAATATTGATTTTAACTCGCTCTTGCTTAGTGAAAGCTATGGCCCTAAAGTTCATCATGGATCTGTTACCTGGCATCCAGCCCACCTGCTCCAGAACGCCTGTAAACCTTGATAATATAAGAAGCTCACATCATATTCCGGCGCTCCAACTGGGTGGATGCAGGCGAACTGATGTGATGGCACAAACCCAAAAGAGGGGAAAAACAGTTTTAAAGACTCCACTCTACTTGGGGGGGTCCCTCCCAACATATTTTAATTGTACAACACTATACCTCTTTGGCATTTGCTCCCCGAAGGGGTGCTACTGGGGTTTTCTGCACATTGGATCCAGATACTATCCCTGCATTGGATACTACCTCTGCTATGGGAGCAGGAGTAGTGTGGGGCGGCTTATTTGCAGTCACTGTCTCAAGCTGCTCCCTCTTGCAGGCACTTAACTGCTCATCCCAGCCCACTTCCTCTACACCACCTTCACCTTTGGCATCCGCGAAGAGGTCATGTAGTGGGTTACTTTCTGGTTGCTCAGTCAGTAAGCAACTGCCATCTACCAACTACCAACGCTATCATATGATACCACGTAAGTGATGTCATTAAGACATTTTGAGACCGTGTACTGTCCAGCCCAGGCAGCCTGGAGTTTGCTCTGGCGATTGGCCACCAGAACCTCCTGTCCTACCTCAAATATTCTGGCACGCATGCCCTGATCATACCAAGTCTTTTGTTTCTCCTGTGCTTCCGCTAGGTTAGCCTGTGCAAGCCCCATGAGATTCTCTAACTGATCTCTGAGCTTCAACACATACTCCACCACAGTCATCTTGGGTGGGTAGCTCCCCTTCCCAAGACTCCCGAAACAGGTCCATAGGTCCACGGACTCTGCGGTCATATAGTAGTTCAAAGGGGGAGAAACCAGTAGACTCCTGTGGCACCTCCCGATAAGCAAACAGGAGGTGCGGCAGGTAGCATTCTCAGTCCCCCCCCACTCCGAAGTTACAACTGCCTGCAGCATGTACTTCAGAGTGCCATTGAACCGCTCACACAGTCTGTTAGTCTGGGGAGTATAGGGGGCAGTATGTAGTTGTCGCACTATGCCCAGAGACACTGGACCAATTAACTCATGAACTGTGTCCCTTGATCGGCTAGGATGTCACTAGGGAGCCCTACTCTGCTAAATACTCCTAGCAGCGCATCCGATACCTTTTCCGCAGTTATGGAGGACAGAGCTTAAGCCTCTGGATACCGGGTAGCGTAGTCCACCATGGTGAGGATGTACCTCTTCCCCAATCTACTGGGCACAGGCCTACTATGTCTACAGCCACTCGCTGAAAACTATTGGCAAGGACCTGAGGGGAGCACAAGCACTGGAGCGCCCAAGACACTGATATACATCACAGGACTTACAGTAAGCCCGGACGTCATCCGACATTCCCGGCCAGAAAAAGTTCTTTGTCAGGTGCTTCAGTGTTTGGTCTCTTCCCTGGTGTCCCGCCATAGGAATTTTGTGAGCAACTGACATCAGTTACACACGAAAGCTCCATGATACCACCAGTTGAACTTGTTCCTGGACTGGTCTATCCCCATCTACCTTCCTCGCTACATGGTACAACAATTCTTTATGCCAGGTCACACTCTCCACCTCCATCGCTGGAAGGCTGCTGCCAGCCTGGCACCTCATGTCTTCCAGTGAGGGAATCAGAAAGCGAAGCTGCCCTGAAATTTTCCCTGCGGCCCTCACTATCGTCTACTTCACGACACTCTGCAGAGGGGTCTATGTTGGGATTACTAGGGTCAGTCAAAGTGAGGTCAGTCAAAGGGAGGTCACTCATGTCGGCTATACTCACCGCCGGAGCTGGCATACTGCTTGGGACAGGAGCATCACCGGGCACCACCACAATATCAGATTGGCAGGAGCTCTGCTAGTGGACGTAGTCTTTTCAGAGGCAAAGAACAGGCTGTTTTCTGATGAAATAGCAGATGTGGTCTTTTCCTCTGAGCTGGCTGAAGCTGTGGTTGCTGGTGATGGATGTTGTGTAGCAGCTGTGGACTTTTCCTCTGGGCTGGGTTGTGCAGGTGTAGATCCTGAAGACTATAGTCTAGCAGCTTGGCACCAGGAAATGGAGTTGCCCAAGATCACATCGTTTGGAAGGTAAATAGTACACATTTAATAAAGTTCCAACTCACATCAGTTTATTAGTAAGACTTAAAGGTTATTTACACAAAGATAAATTTACATAAAGTTATTTATGGTTCAGGTCCTAAGAAATGTATGGTGTTTGGTCCTATATTATTCCTCATTTCACCAGAAGAAATCCGGTATCAGAGGCTAATCGATTACACACTGCGATCGCTAGTTATGATTATTATAAGATTGATACTCTATAATATTGTATGCAGCACATGTTTAAATCCAGTTTAAACCAACCATTTTGTCGGTCCCATCAGACACGACATGTGCTTAGCTGTTGAGAGGAATTCTTTGAACTGACCTATGATCTGCATGGTACTGGACTGACTTGACCCCTGAACCAATGAAAAAAGACCTTAGTTTATCTTTCAGTTAACAAAAAAACAGTGATGATGTCACAATGTACACAAACTGCATAAAAAGTAACTGGATAGTAAATTTGTCTCTTTGCTAACTCAGACTTCAGGACTGATGGCTGATTGCTGTATTCCAGTGCGCTATGTGTAATGTATGAGGTTATACTTTCTTGTATTTTGTTATACCTTCTTATACATCATCATGGTTTGCTGTAATTCTGCTATATTTTGCTTTTACATCTCTTTTTGCGTTGGAACCACATTAATCGCATTGGACAATATTTATTGCTAGCGACAATACAGACATAACAGCACCAAGGTGCAAACATTAAGCCGTGGTCCCACTTACTTCAGGGGAGTCATGTGAGAACACTTGCCATTAATCTGGGCCCTACTTATGTCCCTGGCCTACATGTCCAGCACAGCATAGCAACCTCAATATCGCCAAAGATTGTAGTAGATTATTTCTCAAAATATTCGACCATAATATCACATTCAACTTGAATCTTTATTTCAATATTACAAATAAATAATAGTTTAGGAGCCTAAATGATCAAGTGTAATCTGTAGTTTTAAACCTTAGGCGTAATACCTCTCCATGCTGCATGCTAAAAGGATTTGACCAAATACATACCAAATCCTGTTTCGCTCTTTTTTTTGTCTTGTGACACAGTAGTGTTACAGTTAAGCAAGATGACAGCCTAGTGCAAGTATACACACCGGTAATGCATTCTCTGACTGGACGACTGAAGATATTGGGAGCCAGGATTGGCAAATAATAAAAGCAAAACACTGACAAAAAAAAGTTTATTTGAATAAAAGGCTTCCCATACATTGACTTATCACTTTATTAAATATAAATAAATATTATTTTCTCCTTTCTTGAACCTCCATAACCCAATTGGAAATAAAAAAAAAATATTGTCTTGATCTGTCATACTCCTTTGAGGGGAAAGATAAAAACAAAACAAGAACCTCACATGATGGCACACTAGCACTGCCACCACCTCCAGTGCAAAGATTCTTTCAAGGAGACTGAACTAGAATCATATAGTCCTCTACCACTTTTTGTTCCTAATATAAATTCAACAATTTTGTATGATCTTCTTTTGATCTTGATAAAAAAGAATGCTTTCAAATCAAAGTCGCACTTCTAATGTGAACTGGCTAGTAGATTTAAAACAGGTAATTATTTATATACAACTGGTCCTACTGGGCCATCATAAAACCAGGTTAAAAAGGCAAAAATATTAATCTCAGTAATAAGAAACAGACCCAAAATTACCTCTGCACCTTAACATCACTCATACCAAAATATCTCCACATGCCATAAAATGTCCCCACTTGTCACTCAGACTTCCCACTTACCATAAAATACTCCCACATGCCCTTATACTCACTTCAAACGTTCCTACAATTCACTCAAACCCTACCACTAGATAAAGCCCACCTTTATTTATTTAGAAATCCTGTAACTGAGAGTCAGTTCGGAAGTGTTGACTCGCGGTTTGCAGTGCCATTTTAGCCACAGAAGCATGTTTTTTTCTGATTGGTTGCTATAGGCAACATCTCCACTTTTTAAAACCACCGGCAACCTCTCAGCTTGATACATTTACCCCCAGGTCAAGCAGGAACTGTCAACAGCATTGGTATGTTGCTAGGAAGAGGTTTATAAAGTCAGCAGCATCAACCCGTATGCAGGATGATTAGCTGCATTAGTGCAATAGTAATTGCACACCTCTCTTTCTGTCTGTCTGTGTGTGCGAGTGATATTAGGGAACTTAGACTGTAAGCTTCAATGGGATAGGGACTGATGTGAGTGAGTTCTCTGTACAGCGCTGAGGAATTAGCTATATAAATAGCTGCTGCTGCTGCTGCTGATGATGATGATGAGTCTGCCAGACTAAGAGCTGACCGAAGTTTGTAACTATTTGCCTAGCAACCAGCTGAATAAGTGACCTGCAGGAATAACCCTACACATAGTAGTAGCAGTAATTGCACAGATGATAGATCAAACAAACAGGAGAGCTCCTATTCCTTAACACCTCAGAAGCACTGTGTACAAGCAATCTACAATTTGGGCACTTAGTTTAAATCTGAGATTTCATTGGAGAGGGTACATAGAAAGAGAGCAGCTTCTGTATGTCGGCATAAGTGTTCCCCAATAGGAAGAAATAGAAAATTCCTTTAAAACCCCCTGTCGTGAACATAGAGAGCTTGCAGTTATTTAAAAGGAATAATTCATAACTGCAGTGTAAATAGGTGATATCAAATGAATCCATTGATAGGTGAACGTGTAAGGTTTTTGTTTGCAGTCAGAGAGTCTGTTGTAAATTTATGGGATGGCTTTGCACACCCCGGTGTGAACAGATAGAAGTGTCACCTGGGGGCAGTTCAAAGGACTCCTAAAGTGTGATCTAGACTATTTGTGACACTTGAATAGACTTTTAGGTACCGCTCAGCATGTGGTCTGGCTCAATGAGGCCATGTGCTAATATAGCCTATATGTAATACTGTATAGACAAAAAGAATTCAGTTTTAAAATATGCCACTTAAAATCAATAAAAGTAGTGATCAACCACATATTCCTCAATAGCATAATGAAGGGCAGCTCATATGTTAAATTAAGAATTCTGCCCCACAGAGAAATGAATAAAAGGAGTGTAAGCTCTGCGAATGCCCTGTACTTAGGCATGTTTGATATGAAAAGATGGACAAAGTCATAGGGAATTTATTAATGATAAAATTTGATCTATGTAACGCTGTCCAGGAAAAATATATCACATAGTAGAATTGGTTAGTAAATCAGGCAACATGTAAATTTGGTTTGAAAAAGTGTCCCAGGACACAACCCCCGATTAGCATTAAACGCTGCCCCTGTGAAGACCATCCCATTTCATGTTGCTTAAAAACCTGTGTGTGGAAAGGAGAATTTGTCAGACTTGTGGGGAAATCAAGTTACTTAGATAAGCTGTCCATCTTCTTAGCCAAATACCCTTGGCCAGAATGCAATTCATGTAAGTGCAAATCTGAATGTAATCCTTTTTATTTGAAACTGTTTTGGCTTGTTATGTCAAATTTATTAATTGTTATTCATCTGAATGCCCTGTACTTTTTGTATATTAAATCTATAATTTAATAAGTTGCGTCCTTGATACTCTAACAGATTCATTAGCCTGTTTAGAAGAGATTGCTCCTCCAGGTTACCATGTGTGTGATTTGTTGATACATTTGATTAACAAGCTGTGTGTGCTTGTATTTACATTTGTGTAACAGTCTGGAGGTGTGAAGAGTTAACCCTGTGTGTGCTGATGTGAGTCTTGCTAGTTTGTGGAACTAGAAGCCTGTGTGTCAGTGTGGGACAGTATATTGGGGTCCTATTGACCGTACCCAATAGGTGGTGGCTGAACCTTGAAGTGTCTGGGGGGTGTGAGAGCGCTGTATTTAGGGGCGATCCCGTAGGTCTAGAACCTGTGTGATAGGTGAGAGAGACTGCGGGCTGAAATCGTGTGTGACCTCATCAGGGCCGGTGCTAGGGTCCACGGCGCCCTAGGCATTTTTAAAAAAGCGGCGCCCCCCCGTAAAAATCGCCGCCCTCCTCCCTCCTCTCCTTACCTTGTCTCACCACCGCCGCCTCTCTGCTCCGTCTCCTCCCCTCCACTCACTGACACTAGTAAGTGGAGGGGCGGAGACGGAGCAGAGAGGCGGCGGTGGTGACAAAATAGCCCCTTTACCCCCGCCCCGTGCATCTAAATGCTGTGCGGCGGCCGTGACAGGTATGGTCAGCGGTCGCCGCACAGTTTTAAAGTCTTTTAGAATTCTGTGGCGCCCTCCAGAGCCCGGCGCCCTAGGCAAGTGCCTAACCTTGCCTAATGGGAGCGCCGGGCCTGGACCTCATACAACAAACACCCCAAAGTCACAGCAGCTGGGAGCGTGTTCGTGACACCCCCCAATAACTTTCTCCAAATGTTAAAATGGCCAGTATTGATGACAGGGGTTTAGATCAAGAAGGGACTTTGAAACCTACACAGTTTTCTGAATATTTTTGCAAATCTGTTAGTAAACAGATAACATCATATGCCTTCCTTAGTACACCCTGGCCAGATGGGCTTCATCCCATTCAGACAAATGCTAGTCAACACTAGAAGAAAAATGTATATTTTATATTATGTCAACAACAACAATATCCCTTCTCTGGTGCATTCACTGGATGCAGAAAAGTAATTTGACAGTGCAGCTTGATTACATATGAGGCAAACCTTAACTCAATTTGGTTTTAATGACAAATTCCTACAAGCAAACAACAGTGCTATCACTGTGTAGAATGTACTAAATAAATGACAGCTAGAATCTGATTGATTTTTCAAACCCGCCGGAAAACTCTCAGCTTGATACATTTACCCCCTAGTGTGCTTTGTATCCAGACCTGTTCTGCTATCGGTGTTTGACCCAGATTGTGTATAGGAATTGCTGTCCTCTCCTTTCTTGACTTTTGGCTTTGCTAATTGCTCTCATATCTCTACCTCCCTGACCCTTGACTTGTTTAAAGGATTCTGCTGTCTTCTCTACTCCTGCCTGTCTGACTCTGAGTCCTGCCATTCTGGTTGCTTACTATCTGTTACTGTGATCTGTTCACTCAATCAGACAAGTGCCAGACTACTCCACATTCACCCTTGCCTGTCTGGCTCACAGTTCTGCTAATGTATGATGATTGCTCATTAGCTCCTACTGTGTTCTGTCCTTTCCACCTGACAGATACTACTGCTACTACCCTAGCCTAAGTCCTGGGGGCAACTGTGAAATGTAACACGTTCCTTGGAAAGGAGGCTGCTGAAGGTGAACAACTCGCAAATCGGTTCTAGCAGTTGAGGATCTCATGCTACTCTGTCCTTACAACAAGGGCAGCGTGAGTTTATTATGTATTATATAATGTTTATTTTTAGATGATTTTTCTTATTAATTCACCCGCAGCTGTTCACATAACAGAGCAGCAGGTTGAGAAACAATTAGGAAAATTGATGTCCACCTTTGAGGTAGTGAAGTGAGTATGCTTCTACTCAATGGCATTCCAAATTCTGGTTATAGCAATAGACCAGATAGAGTCATTTCCTCAGGCTGTGCCTTCTGGCACATCAGACTCACTTTTGGTGTGTGAAGATAGACAATCCTAATAAGAGTCTTCCCATCACTATTTGGGAATAGACAATACTAACTACAGATACTAGCCTTCAAGGATGGGGAACTATGACTCAGCTCCTTCATCTGTAGGAACTTTGGACCTGGGAGGAGGTGAAACTTCCCATCAATATTCTTAAGTGTGGTATTATATACTTTCATAAAGGTATAGGCTCTTCTACAAGGGAAATCCGTACAAAGTCAATCAGAAAATTCCATGGCTGTGACATACATAAACCATTAGTTAGGCACAAAGAGATGCCTTGCAATGAAAGAGCCAAAATAATACACTTCGTGGAAAGCACCATCCCAGCAATTTTAGCTGCATTAATTCCAGGGACGGAGAATAGGTTTTCAACCCATCCCAGAGAATGGTTTTTCATCCAGAGCTTTATCTGAAAATTGTGGAAAGGTGGGGCAACTGGATGTTGGTATGATGCCATCTTGGTTGAACAACAAGGTAGATCATTAATTTTAAAGAAGCAGGGACCCAGGACATTCCTGGAAGACACAATGTCAGTAACATGGAATTATCGGGTAATTTATCTGTTTCCACCATTAGCTGTGTTCACTCAGGTCCTGAGAAGGGTAAGAAAAGAAGGTGTTCCTATTATGCCTAGTGGCACTGGCCAAGAAGATCCTGGTACACAGACATTATAAAGATGGCAGCAGGGCTATAATGGAGCCTACCACTACATTGAGATCTATTAAGTCAAGGTCTTTCTGGTTATATTTAGTATCACAGTTATCAATTCAATGATATCTGCCCATCTATGTATACCATATCAGTTGTGCCCTTTTATGTGCCCACTTGTGATTACACCTGTGATTACTCCAGCAGTGCTCTGTGCCCATTTAGTATACATGCATGACTATACAAACAAAGTCCATTTCCCACATATGTCTTTACCAAAAGTGCCCTTTACCTACACATTTCTAAGTACCATAAGTGCAGCTGCTATGGGGCCCGAAGCTGTAGGGGGGCAACATTCCCTGTCATAGCCCAATACATATGTGAATGTTTCACCATTGGGCAGTACATGGGGGCCCTTACCAAATTTGTGTAACAGGGCTTAAAATGTTTAGTTACACCCATGTAATACCAATATTGCCCTGTACGTACACATATCTATACCAGAACTGACCTTTAAACAGATATGTCCCTTGGCGCAGAATAATGGAATGAGCAAGGTATATGGAAAAAGATTTAATTTTGCCCATATATATATATATCAAGCAAATATAAGGTTGCAATCTATAAGTCAATCAGAATATGGTGTAATTTTGAGGTGTATGCTTATCCTTTAACAGAAATGCTTTGCTTTCGAATCCTCATATTTTATTGTACCATTTTTATGCCTACTTATAGTTGCAACCTTATATTTGCTTGATATATATCTGGGCAAAGTTAGATCTTTTTACATATGCCTTACTCATTGCATTATTCTGCGCCAAGGGGCATATCTGTTTATTCTCTCCATTTGAAGGGTAGGATCTCCTCTCCTGCACGCAATCAGTCCCAAACGGCAGCATTAACTTATACACACACATTAGGGAGCGCAGATCCCCAACTTCCTTTATTTCCTACCATTACTGACCTATGCCCACACATGATTATACCAGTAGCGTTCAGTCCTATGTCCACTGATGATTAAACCAGAAGAGTCCTGTGTTGCTTTATGCCAGCAGTGTCCTGAGTTTATGCATGACTAGCACAGAAATACTGTGACCAAACATGATTTTGTCGATAGTGCCCTCTGTCTACATATTATGCTCATGGCCCACTACATGATTGCAATTATACCAGAAATGCTAATAAATAATAGCAACACACTGTTGCCATAGAGAATTAAATCAATAGTTCAATATCCCCTAGTCACAATAATAAAAAGAAAAAAAACTCAACATTGCAACTAAGGGTATTAATTGACAGTTGTGCAAGGCAGCAGTTGATTTAGCTGATTACCATTATGTAGAGGAGCAAAAGTTGATGCTGAGCATCTTGTATTTACACTTCCAGAGTCCCTCCAAATCCAGTCCAGGTCCTTACATGTGTCGGTGGTATGCCACCCTATATGCTCCGCATGCTACTATAAGATGCTATTCATTACTTCCAACTGCAACAATGGAATACATGCCTATCATGCTCACTAGGTTGTGTAATCTAAACTCACAATTACCTTGCTGATTACACTAGTTTGTCCCATGATGTTTTTTGTTTTCTCTTTTAGTGGTGACATGCCATTGGTAAGTTTTATTAACAGTAGTGCAGTTCTTTCCTATTTCTACTGCATACTGTAATGGCAAATGCCAGTGATGTGAAAGGGGTGTTACTGTAATATGAGATTAATTGATAAATATATGCATTCTGAATGTTTTCTTTTTTTTTATAAATGTCTAAAAATGTTCAAACCTTTTTTTTTGATTGGCATTCAAAACCTAATTCACATGCTGAGAATAACTAAAATTTGTTGGGTACAATCCAGTGAATAAGTATAAAATATAATTGCATTTTCAAAGGAGGAAATGTCATAAATGTATTTAAAGTTTAATTGTTGAGAATGCATCTTTTTAATCATTGATAATACTTTCTTTCATTCACTGTATGCTAAACATTTGTTCATATGGAGTTATATTAAATATAGAGATGCTCACTGACCCCCCCGTGTTTTGGTTTTGGTTTTAGATCTGAATTACCATAGTGTTTTGGTTTTGGTTTTGCCAAACCACCCTTTGCGTGTTTTGGTTTTGGTTTTGTTTGGTTTTGTTTTGCAATTTTGTTTAAAAATCAATGTTTTTTGGCATAAAACACCTGAATTTAGTGCACCACCTGTTTCTTGGATAAGTAATGTAATTGTAAAGCTAATAAATTATCAAAAAAAAGTTTAATTCCTGGTAGGCCGTCATTAATTCTACACACAAACCAGATTGTCTTCCTCTCCATCTATGTATATTGGCAATGCAGCCATCGTCTTTTGGTGTATATTACACCCTACACTTATAGTTAAATATATAAAGAAATGGACAAAGGCAGTTTGGTTTTTGTCTCTCTAGGCCCCCCTCCACTTGTAGAAAATACTAAAAAATTCAGCCATTATAGACTGTACAATATAAATTTAAATGGAAAAAGGCAGTTTGGTTTCTGTTTCTATAGGCCCCCTTCCACTTGTAGAAAATAGTAAAAAATTCAGCCGTTATAGACTGTACAATATAAATTAAAATGGACAAAGGCAGTTTGGTTTCTGTCTCTATAGGCCCCCCTCCACTTGTAGAAAATACTAAAAAATTCAGCCGTTATAGACTGTACAATATTTATTGATATGGACAAAGCCAGTTTGGGGTCAGCCTGTGTATGACACCCTACCCTTAATGAGAAATTGCCAAAACAACAGTCTTTCAAGAAGGTACGTGATATAGAAATGCCCTTTCCTCTTTGGGGGTAGATTGCACCCTAGACTTAAATAGAAAGTTTTAAAAAGATGTTATCGTCATCACCTTCAGCACATGCAGGGGGGGTTTCTGGTTTTCCAGAAACCCCTCCCCTTCGCAGACGAACTGGAGCTAAATACTGCAGCAGTGTACTGTGCAGCAGCCGGTGGTGCTGTATTGTACTATTGTACCTTCTTTTTATTGTCATATTGCGTTTTAATATATTGTATTGCTTAGCGTATGTGCACTTCCTGCCTAGCCGATGTGAACTTCCGGTAGATTTGCCACGTGTTTAAACAATTGTTTTTGATAGTTGTTATGCATGCATAGTATATTCCCTTATTAAAACCTCTGGAACATTATTACTATTGTTGGGACCTTTGATTTTCTGCGCAGAAAAGGTGGATCATCGTGTGATTTGGTGACTTTAAATACACTGAGGTTTGATCTATTGTTGAATAGAGTGTCAGTTGCTGTCTGACGAGGCAGGTGCCCAACTGGTGTACGGTACACAAGGCAGGTATACTGGTGGCGGAAACAAAGCAAGTTTTCGCGACGTGCACCCAAGAGTAATCGCATCGTTTACTGATAACTAGTATCTTTAAGCGTTGCGATCAGACCGCGCGGCAAGGAAAACCGTGATTGCGACTTGGGAGCACGGGGAGAAATTCTGTTGGCAAGGCCGGTAATTGACTTTACCGGATGCTACCAGTTGTGATAAACTCAGCAGATTTGTTGGAGAGTCAGGGGTAATCGAGGAGCTGATAACCCTTTAGTCCGCATTGATATTTCTGTATTAGGGGTCCTTGTTTAAGACGAGAGGAAGCGAGTGGACGCGGCTTGTAGCAAATACGTCCACAGGCCGGTAAAATATCTCTAGCGGTAGATTGCGGGTGGCAGAGTGTTGAAGGTAGTGGCAGGATATTGTGATATTTCTGGAACCCTATTTTGTGGCAGGATATTGTGATATTTCTGGAACCCTATTGTTCAACATGGGTGCTAAGCAGACGCTAGAGATGGCCGAGGTACTGTCTAAGGAAGGGCCTATTGGTTCAGCGAGGTTTCTCATGTGTAAGAAGTATGGTGCATACGCAACTGCGTATTGTAACACGTGGGTCAAGATGACCAAGGGTTGTGGTAGGCCTTTCCCAACAATAGGGAGTTTTAATGCAGAGGTACTAAATAATGTAAAAGATAAAGTGTGGTTGATTAAGTCAACGAAAGTGAGAAATAAACATAATGATTGTGTCACTCACCGGACCGTGAGTGCCTCTACACTGGTGCGAGGTCCTCCATCTTTTCTACCTACACCTGTGTGGAATCGTGGCCGCTTGCTATCCTGCCATCTGCGCATGCGCAGGACCCGCTATTAAATTCAACTGTCCATGCAGGTGATTGACAGATCAATCACCTCACCCTATTTGAGGCACCTGCAACCCTAGGAAGGGGCCTGATCTTGAAGTCTCATTCCCAGTGAACTTCTATAGGTGTGTGCAGATCCCAAACTGCTTCCAGCTTTACTCATTTATACAGTTTCCAAACTGTTTCCAGCTTTCTCATACTACAGCTTCCACGCTGCTCCCCTGCTCAACTCAGCGGCGGTTCCCATACCGCTACAATGCTATCACCCCGCTGATTGTGTCACAGCTTCCACGCTGCTCCCGGCTCCACTCAGCAGCGGTTCTCTTACCGCTCCAACGCTGGCACTCTGCTGATCGTGTTACAGCTTCCACGCTGCTCCCCTGCTCAACTCAGCGGCGGTTCCCATACCGCTACAACGCTTCACTTCTCAGCTGATTCCGGATCTACACAACTGAGTATGCTCTACTTACTATTGACTATTGCCTATTTTGCTCACATACCAGTTGCATCCATTGTTGTTTGTTGCACAGGGTACAGGTTCCCAAATAGACTGTGTTTCCGCATTGCTTCAGTTAGGACAAGCTTTCACTCAAGCTCGATATCTCCTCATGCTACTACTTGGCGTCATTGTGCATAAATCTGCTGTGATCAGCTTCTCCTCACTGCAAGGCACCTACTATATACAGACTATTCATTGTGCCTTCCATCCCTGCCTCTCAAGACATTGCTCTACTCGCGCTGTTCCCATACAGCCACAGTTTGCCTTTCAACTTCACTCTCCTGCATCTGGAGAAGTCCTCACTCCTTCACACAGCAGTGGTACAACTTGCTGCACGCAGACCACTGACTTCCCTGCTACATACCCGCACCTGGACAAGTCCTCCTATCACAGCGGTGGTACAACTTGCTACTCGCAGACAACTGACTTTCCTAGTACCTACCTACACCTGGACCCGACTCCTCACTATAGCGGTGGTACAACTTGCTGCACGCAGACCACCAACTACCCTGCTACCTACCTGCACCAATTCTATTCTTCCCATCACAACAGTGGTACAACCTGCTGTATGCAGACCACTGACTCCTCCTCTACTTACCATCACCGATCCACGTCCACTCCTCGTGTCTACATTATCTTCAGTCTCCAGTTTACAGCTCCAAGTCGTTGACTTCCTCAGACTATCTCTACTCTCCTGCTGTTGTGTCGCTCCAATCATTCACCTGCCTGCTTTGAGGTGCGTGCCATATCCCCGCCTCTCCAGCAGAGTTCCATCTGGTGAAACTCGGGTAGCAACTCCTAGTGCCCGTGACAGATTGTTTGAAATTGTGGCAAATGGAAGGCAACACATGGCAGAGCAGCGAGTGCACAGCGGAAGTAGGCATGGCGAAAAGCGCGCGCACAATGGAAATAGCCGTTGTGAATCGTGGAGAACTCAGCGCAAGCGCACCCCCGCCACCCTATGTGGCGGGAGGAGTAAGTACAGCCGTTATTAAAAATGAAAAAAAGGAATTTGATAAATTATATCCTATTTTAAGTCAGTTTAAAACAAGTGTTTCTGAAGAAGAGCATGAACCCACTGTAATTACAGCCATTGCCCATGCTGTTAATATGCTAGAGGTTCAGCGTAAGTATGGAAAGGGGGCAATGGCTGAGATAGGTGAGAGTAGTGTGATCACTAGGAGGGATAACATCCAAAGTACTGAAGTAGTTACTCCTGTAGTTAATCCTGAACGTAGTGAACCGGTGGGGTACGTATCCTGGTCGCACAATATCAGTTCCCAATGGGAAGGCGGATAAGGATGGTGTAGTTCCTTTAAGAAATGTTACAATGCATTGTCCTTGGACTAGATCAGAATTACGTTCCATTATGACTGAATTCCCAGATCCTAGAAAAGAGTTGGCTAAGTGTCAGAAGTTTGTTAAAGACTTAGGAAATGCACACAAACCAACTAATGGCGTGTAGTGTTGAAGGCATGTCTTCCTCCCAATACTAACATACAAAAATGTATTAAAGATTGTTCATTGGAGGGAGACGACACCTTGACAGATGAGTTTAATCAAGAAAATATAGACCAAATTGTCACATATTTAGCTATCTATTTTCCAGTAGTAGTAAATTGGAGTAAAATTTTCACCATTAAGCAGAAAGATAGTGAAACTGCAGCGGACTATTTTGCTAGAGCTCTTGCATCAATGACGCGGTTTACTGGGATATCAGATATAAAGGAGAATCCACATCATAGGGAAGTAGCTGTAACGGTACTGATGGATGGTGTAAAGGAAAACCTAAAGACAAGGGTACAGACCTCAACACCTGGTTGGAGGGGCAGCACGGTAGATTCTCTTAGAGAGATTGCCGTGGAACACGACAAAAATATTTTTAGGAAGAGGGAAGAGAAGAGTCACAGGTTGATGACGGTGAGTATACAAGCATTAGAGGAAATACATACATGGCCACCAGCATATAACCCACATGACAGGAAACCTAGAATGTTGAGATGTTATAATTGCAAAGAAGAAGGACATATGAGGAAATTTTCGAAAGGGAAGATAAAATCCTAATGGAGGGTCACATAGATATCCTCCAAGGAGGAATTCACATGGACTAGAAGACTCACACCTACTCGCGCATGTAATAGCAGCAAATGCTGCGTGGGAAAGCGATAGTCAGCACTAGGGATCAGGTCATACCTGTAGTCTACAGCCAGTGAGGTTAACTGAGAGTCTGAGAGAAGAACCAACAATGATGGTTGACATAGCTGGTAGGAAACAAACTGTTCTTGTAGATACAGGGGCAGCCAGATCTGTGATAACCTCTCCTTCCAATCTACAGGTAACTAGTAAAACTATTCCAGCTATGGGGGTAACAGGAAGAGTGTTACATTATCCTTTAACTAAACCCACAGAAGTTACTATCGGGCCTCTGCATACCAAGCATTCGTTTCTCTTGGCTGCAGCAGCTCCTACTAACTTGCTAGGAAGAGACTTGTTATGTAAAATGGGATGTGTCATATACTGTACCCCTGATGGTGTATTCCTACATATACCAGAGAAGGTTGCGCATGAGGTACATGATCTAATAGACACCCCACAAAGGTTAATGTTGCATTCTACTGTTATAGAACAAAGTCCATCTCAAGTAAAGGGGATGTTGCTGGAAATACCGGGGTCCCTATGGACCAGAGATGGACAGGACACTGGATTGATGGCAAATGTAGCTCCTGTGATGGTAAATCTAAAAAGTGGTAGGATAGCTCCAAAAATCCCACAGTATCCATTAAAACCAGAGGTGGAACTAGGGGTATAGCCTGTTATTGAGAGGCTGTTGCAACAAGGGATTTTAATTCGTACATCCAGTACAGCAAATAGTCCCATTTTCCCTGTGAAGTAGAGTGGGGGGAGGGGCTATAGATAAGTCCAGGACTTAAGGGGAATTAATAAAGTTGTTGAGAGCCAATTCCCCGTAGTGTCCAATCCAGCTGTCATCCTCATGCAGATTCCACTGTCTGCTAGTCATTTTACTGTCATTGATCTATGTTATGCTTTCTTCTCAGTCCCTCTTTACCCTGACTGCCAATACCTATTTGCATTCTCCTACAGGGGGGTGCAATATACATGGACCAGACTGCCTCATGGGTTCATTGACAGCCCCAGTATTTTCTCCCAAGCCTTACATGACTGTTTACAATCCTTTCACCCTAGCAATGGGTCTGTTCTAATTCAATATGTGGACGATTTGTTGTTGTGCTCTGATTCTTTTATGTCATGTTTACATGATACTAAATTGTTGTTGCTCCATCTCTCAAAAACAGGGCACAAGGTGGCAAAGGACATGTTACAGCCATGTCAGACTAAGGTCAAATACTTAGGACACTGTCTCACCCAGGGGCTAAGGCACTTGACAACGGACAGAATTGAAGCTATACAACACATGACTCTACCGCAGAGCCAGAAGCAAATTCGTACCTTCTTGGGGATGTGTGGATACTGTAGATCCTGGATCCCAGGTTTTTCTATTCTGGCATTACCATTGCAGGAGCTAGTCTCTTCCTCAAAACCAGAATGTGTGGTACACAGAGAGGAGTCAGAGCAAGCGTTCTATAATCTCAAAGATAGTCTGACTAGAGCACCTGCATTGGGAATACCTGATTATGAAAAGCCTTTTGAGCTATACTGTACGGAAGCTGATGGTTGTGCAGCAGGTGTCCTCACACAGAAACATGGTGACGCTAACAGACCGGTAGCATACTACAGTGCACAATTGGACACTGTGGCAAGATCACTCCCAACATATCTCAGAAGTGTAGCAGTGACTGCTCTTCTGGTAAGTAAGAGTGTGGACATAGTATTAGGACATGATTCAGCTGTTTATAAACCCCATGCTGTATCAGCTCTGTTAAAAATCAGCTCAAACCAGACATGTCTCTTCAGCTAGATTCACAAAATGGGAACTAGCCCTGATGGCACCCTCAAACATCACCATCAAACGATGTAGCACCTTAAATCCAGCTACATACCTTCCATATGTGTCTCAAGAGACACAAAGGGTGGGAGGAGAGGAGACCCTAGGTGGTGATGAGTTTGGCAAGAGTACTGATACGCATGATTGTATGGAATACCTGAACCAGACCTTTACTGCAAGGCCCGTCATACGTGACACCACCTTAGAAAATGTAGATTTTACATTTTATACAGACAGGAGTTGTTATAGACAGAGACGGGAGAACTATGTACTGGTTATGCTGTTGTAGATGATCAGGATGTTGTAGAAACTAGACCCCTTGGCCCATCTCACTCAGCCCAGGTGGCTGAACTAGTAGCATTAAGAAGAGCCTGTGAGCTGGCAAAGGGCAAATCAGCTAATATATATACTGACTCTAGGTACGCCTTTGGGGTAGTGCACGATTTTGGGGTCCTTTGGCATCTTAGAAACTTCACGACAGCAGCAGGCATGCGAGTGGCACACTTACAACACATAAAAGGACTTTTGACAGCGATACAGTTACCCAGGACAGTAGCCATCATAAAGTGTAAAGCCCATACCTCTGAAGAGACCCGGTGTCATTGGGCAACAACAGGGCAGACGAAGCTGCTAAATGGGCAGCAAGGCAACCTATGACGCTATCGACCGAGATTATGATGGTTTTTCAGACATTAGACATGCAGAAATTAATTGAAATGCAAGATTTGTGTTCCCTGCAGTAAAAGGCGGTCTGGAAGGCGAATGGATGTGGTCAAGAGTCCTCAGGACTCTGGAGGGATGGACAAGGTAAGCCTGTAGCTCCCAGAACATACTATCCAAGCCTGGCTGAAGCAGCACACAGTCTGACTCACCTGGGTAAAGAAGATATGTGCAAACTGGTGAGAGCATACTGGTGTGCTCCTGGATTTTCCTCTCAGGCTGGTAAGAAGGCAATGTCATGTCTTACTTGTTTGAGGAAAAATGTCGGAAAAACTATTCCAACTGAGCCATCCCACATCCCTCCTACAGACGGGCCTTTTCAGGTAATACAAATTGACTATATCCAATTACCACCTTGCAGGAATCTAAATTATGTGTTAGTGTGTATTGATGTGTTTTCCGGTTGGGTAGAAGCATATCCGGCAGCCACTAATACTGCTGTGTTCACTGCAAAGAACATTGTACAAGAGTTTGTGTGTAGGTTCGGTATCCCTAGAATCATCGAAAGTGAAAGGGGTACCCACTGTACTGGTAATATGTTCCAAAACATGTGTAAGCTCATGGGAATCAGTAGCAGACTTCACACCCCTTACCGACCACAAGCCAGTGGTAAGGTGAAAAGAGTAAATGGTACTATTAAGAACAAGCTTGGTAAGTTAATGGCTGAAACTGGGTTAGCGTGGCCTGAAGCTTTGCCACTAGTCCTCCTTAGCATCCGAACCACTCCTAGATCTCCTCTTAATCTGTCCCCCTTTGAGATACTGTTCGGCCGACAATCTCATTTGCTTGTGAGTCCGCAAGACGACTTAAAGTGTAATAATGAAGTGACTGTACATTATCTTATAAAAATGAGCAGACAGCTAAAGCAACAACAACAAAAACTAAAAATGCCATCACCTGGTATGCCAGAAACGAACTGTCATGATGTTGAACCTGGGGACTATGTTATGATCCGCAATTTCTTACGCTCAGGTTGTTTAACAGACCGTTGGGAAGGCCCGTACCAAGTGCTGCTGACCAGTACCACATCACTGAAGGTTGCAGAGAGAAACACTTGAGTCCTTTCCACCCACTCCAGGAAAGTCAGTAACCCGGAGAAAGTGTGAGATAAAGCGGAGACCGACGACACCGATCTGTCACTCGTAAACATGTTCCAGGAGACCTAAAGCCTGCAGTCAAGACACCTGAACCAGAGACGTTGCCTCAGAACTATCTTTCCAGCGATGGAGTGGCGGTTTTTGCTTTTCTTTTGTTCCAGGATTTTCCTTGTTTTTACTTTTTGTAGGACACTCTATTTTTGTGAAGGAGGATGGAGGACAGAGGTGGTTC
Organism: Mixophyes australis; assembly: GCA_036250195.1. Classification (NCBI taxonomy): domain Eukaryota; kingdom Metazoa; phylum Chordata; class Amphibia; order Anura; family Limnodynastidae; genus Mixophyes; species Mixophyes australis. Next base: position 45,785,664 of record JAVHZZ010000009.1, on the reverse strand, counting down.
TGGTAGTGATACTGATGAGATGGAGATCGAGGAAAAGTTAGTAGAATACCCAGAGCAGCCCATTATCAAGCTTGGTCCAGGGGTTATGAAAAGGTCTGCTAGCCCTGGAACTCGGAGGCAGTGTGAGGGGCTATTGTCTGATGAGTATTGTATCTGTAAGTTCTGTGACTCCCTAGTTGAAGAGAAGTGCATCCAGCGATGCCAGTCCACTAGTAATCTGGACATGGGCAGGCATCCTCTGGAGGATTATCACTCCTTAGTGGGTAAGGTTCTAAACCAAACTGAGTGCTGGGTGTGCTTTCATGTGCCTCAGGGACAGCATAACATAGGACTAGTGCCGTTCCCACTAAACATCTCCGAGGTACTCAAATTAGGTGGAGGGAGGCCCATAGAAGAGAAGTACAATAACACTAGGTCCCTGTTAAGTGCGTATTGTCGCTAACCAATAAAGATTGTCGAACCTCGATTTGTGTTTCCAACGCACAAAGATTTATTCGCAAAAAGTAGTATAATATGTTCAAGCGAAGTGATAATAAATACAACCGTTAATTATCGCAGGCGCTCTGGATCCAGTGTGCAGTCATTCAATCCTGAAGTCTGAGGACAAGATGTCTGAACACTAGATGTGAAGCTGCTGCTTATATGCACACAGAAATACAGTAATACAATGAAGATGGTATAACTTGCTTCTATTGGTCCAGGTTTCAGGAAGGTCCAAGGGGTTGTCAATCATTGGCTAGTTCATTCTAAGGAATCCAAAGGAGGGGGTCATCTCTCCAGGGGGTATGCTCGGCTCTTCCCGCCAAGATTCCTTAGTCTTAAGTAGTTCATAATTCCCTATCATTCATAACTTGCGTATGCACTCTGCGATTCCTTCGCAGAGTGAACCAAACAGTAGGAAATGTTAAGAGGTTTATTATGATACCACTCATGATATGATTCAACCTGTTCCGTATACAGGTATTCCTCACTTAACGACCTAGTTCCGTTCCAACGACTAGGTCGTTAAGCGAATTGGTCGCTAAGTGAGTACAGTACTGTATACATATGCATGGCAATAAAAAATCAGCATGTGCATATGCAGTTTTATATTCCTCCCTTTAGTAAAAAGATATTATGTTTAGTTAATGTCCTTGCAGTATTACTTCAGAACCAAGTGCTTTCAAGTACTGTAGAGCTAACTTACCGCACGATGGAGACTGCAAGGGTATCAGGTGCGTCTTGTCTTGTCTTCTTCAGCTCAGAAAGAAACTATGCGGGTACTACGGGCGTGGTTATGTCCCGTCGCAAGGGCACAGGTCATTAATTTCCCCTATTGCTGAGCGGCAGAGCCGGACGTAACAACGGGTCGTAAGTCCGAATGGTCGCTAAATAGGTCGGTCGTTAAGTGAGGAATACCTGTATTTCACTAATATGCATGTAACTTTAATATAACACATAAATACTACTTTATTTTGACATAACTGACTATGTGTTGCAACTACCATTAATGTGTACTATTTTATAAGTATGCGTGTTTGTGCGAATGTATGGTAAAAGACCAAATACTGTTGCTGCCACGTGCAGTAGCTGCGTACGCCCTTTCACGCCGTAGCGTGCCCTTGTACGCCGTAGCGTACCGTACGCATCTTTTCAGACAAAGACAACCAAGTTTGCTCGATTTTAATTGAAATGACTTTATCCAATTTGCTGACTTCGACATCCCCTAGTCTGAAGCTTCGACAATACACCTTAGACAGATCTTTACTGTGCCTAAATATCTCTCATGCAATGCGTCTGGAGAATTGGAAAGCTGACCTATCAGATCAGACAATGGCTCGCCACACTCATTTGAGAGGGAGACTCGCAAGGTCACCAATAGGCAGGAATGTTGATGGACACCACAAACTAGGGTGTGTAACTAAACATAAGAAAGTATCCATTGGAAAGGTCTCTATAGGTAATTGTAAGAATGTCATCCATGCTGACACGTGTCTTGAACAAATGGAAACACTAGGCATGGGTAGTTTTGTCAAAACCTTATGTGAAATAATTAATGGGCATACTGTTCCTTATGTTCTCCCTGATGATGTGTACTTTGTTTGTGGGAGAAAAGCTTATTCCTGGGTGACTCCGAGTTCCAAGGGCTTGTGTTTCTTAGGTAAATTGGTTCCTGAAATCATGACTATTACTCATGAAGAAATGGTTGGTATTCACAAGACTACATCAGCACCATACATACACACACAGTATGAACACCGTGGCAAGAGAAATATGATTCCTGATGAGGAACCCATAGCTACAAAATTGATTAGTGAAACCGCTGATTTTCAAGTTATGGTTGCTCTAGATCTCACCAGAACCGCTCGGGGAACTTTAAATTTTAAATTTATTCAAGACCTAGCTAAATTGATAGACAATATCACAGAGATGTATGATGACACTGTCACTCACCGGACTGTGAGTGCTACTTCTAAGGTAGCTAGGAACCGTGTCCGTCCATTATTATGAGGTACTGCGCATGTGCAGTCCCTTCTAACCTTCAGTTCTGTTCCTTTAACTTAATTGGCTGATCAGGCAACACTCCCTATATTAAGCACCTGTGGTCAATACCACGTTGCCTGATCTTGGAGTCTCATTCCTCATGAGTCTCTGAAGGTGTTCCAGTGCCTCCTCGTGTGTTCAGCATATGCTGATTCCTGTTTGCCATTTGTGGTTTCCAGACCACTTCTACTCCTCGTGTTCCTAGTGACTTCAGCAGCTGATTCCTATCCGCTGCCTCCGTATATCTACAGTTACAGATTACTGCAAACTCTCCTGTGTTTCATCGTGACTCCAGCAGCTGATTCCTATCCGCTGTCTCCGTATATCTACAGTTACAGATTACTTCAAACTTTCCTGTGTTTCATCGTGACTCCAGCAGCTGATTCCTATCCGCTGTCTCCGTGTGTCTAATAAGTTACAGATCTCTCCAACTCTCCTGTGTTACATCGCTACTGTTCCAGCTGATTCCTGTTAGCTACTTCAGCGTGTCTACAGAGTCCTGCTCGTCTCAGCGCTCCAGTCTGCATTCTACCTGCCGTCAGCTGACCCGCTGCCTACTGCTTCTACAGTGTGTCCATTTGTGTCAACTTGCCTGTTAGCATTGAGTCTACGCTCCTCGGCTTCCAGCTCTGCTACATCGCTTCAGCTCTCCCGTGGTCTCCTGCTGTTCAATTCGATATACTACTGCTTCCTGAGTATTTTGTCGTCCTTGCTGGCCTACCTATAGTGCGCTGCACCTACCTGCCGCTTCCATTCTGCAAGGACTTCTCATCTCGTCAGTTCCCTGCCACTCAGGTATCCCTGCAGCTATCTCTAACAGCCTGCTCACCTGAACCACGGTATGCATACTTCTCATTGACTGTGCTGGTGTATTGCATATCCATCTGGACTGAGTTGTTCTCCTCCGGAGTTTCCATCCTCTGAGACTATTGCTATTATTGACTGTGTTTCCTTTTGCTGGACTATTCTAGTGACTTAGTTTATCTGTGCAGTGCTGTTCATTCATTATTATTATTGTGTGCAGTTCAACGTGGGATCAAGTTCAGTGTACCCGTGTAGACTCTGCATTGCATTTATCTCCTCGTGTCCTTCCTCACATATATATTCAGTGGTACAACTTGCTAGAGGCAGACCACTGATTCCTGTTTCCCTGTGTCACCAGTTGCATATATCCTCTCACATAAGCAGTGGTACAACTTGCTACACGCAGACCACTGACTTCCCCGTTACCTTCACCTGGATTCCATTCATTCACTACAGACAGCTGTACAACTTGCTATACGCAGACCGCTGACTTCCACCTCCTTATTACTCCTGGACATTCCTTCTCACTAAAGCAGTGGTACAACTTGCCGTGCGCAGACCACTGACTACCCTCACGTGTCCTTGTCCATCCGGATCCTCGTGTTCAGTTACCTATTGTTTTCCAGTGCTGCTAGTCATAGACTTTCTGAGCATTCTCTAACCATCTGCTGTTTCCAGTTTCATTATCACCCTGCCACCAGAGTATCATATACCAACTCTACTGCTCTGATAAGACCATCAGCGGGTGATACTGGGTAAAGACTCCTAGTGCCCGTGACAGACACTTTCAGGTATACTGGAAGGGAGCTGCAATCGTACAAGAAGGAGTTGGTGCAACATAGGTTGGTACTGAATTATCTCACCTCTATTACTGGTGGATACTGTGTGACTTTGGCCACCCAGTTTGGTGTCAAATGTTACACGTACATCACCAATTATACAGATGACCCCAAAGAGGTTATAGACCAGAAGATGGATGAAATTCTGCAACTGAAATGGGAATTTCAAAGACACCATAATTCTTCGTTATATGAGGTTGGGGTAAAGGTGGCAGTTTGGTTCTCGTGGTTGAACCCTGTAAAATGGTTCTCCGGTCTAGGGGAGTGGGTACAGGAAATGGTTGCTAGTGTAGGTAAGCTTCTTCTCCTTATACTTGGTGTCATCTTAGCAATTGGTTTGTGTGTCAAATGTGTTCCTACTGTGTTGAAGTGTGGAAAACAGTCTTCTAGGGAAAACACTGAAAACGGTGAGAGATACCGAGATCATGGTCTGTGAAGAAGTGCTGTATAATCCTGAACTTGAAACAGTGTTTATGTGATAGTTTATTACACTATCAAAGGGTGGAGCTGTCGAAGTCAGTAAATTGGATAAATTCATTTCAATTAATATCGAGCAAACTTGGTTGTCTTTTTTCAAAAATATGCATAGAGCACGCTACAGCGTGGAAGGGCGTATCCAGCCGCAACACGTGTCAATAAACAGTTTCTACTCTTTTACACACATTCGCACAAACATATACAGTTGTAAATAGTACACATTAATTGTAGTTGCAACACAGTCATTTATTTCAAAATATAGTAGTATTCATGTTTAATATTATAAGTTATATGCATATTAGTAAAACCTATGGCTCAAGTTAAAGGAAATATGTCATGTCTGATATCATTTTAATCCCCTATTCATCAGCAGCTGTCCGGTTCATTCAGCGAAGAGATCGCACATCGCATACTCTAGTTATTGATGTTAGTGAATAAACCTTTAATATGATGCTGACTATAAAATGCTAATGGACTAGTTGAAACTGGAGTCTTGGCGGGAAGAACGGAGCACATCCCCTGGAGAGAGGACCCCCACCTTTGGATTCTTTAGTTTGAACTAGCCTATGATCTGCAACCCCCTGAACCTTCCTGAAGCCTGGACCAATAGAAGCAAGCCACACCATCTGCATTGTTTTACTGTATTTCTGTTTGCATATAAGCAGGAGATTTTCATCTAGTGTTCAGTCATCTTGACCACAGACTTCAAACCTGAATGACTGTTCACTGGATCCAGAGCGCCTGTGATAAGTAACGGCTGTACTTATTATTATTTCGCTTGAATTATTCTGCTACTTTTTGAGAATAAATATTTGTGCGTTGGAAACACAAATCGAGATTCGACAATCATTATTGGATAGCGACAAAACGTGCATAACAATTGTTAAGAAAATGAAAAGAAATATAGAATTAACTACAGAAAAGCTGCAAACCTCTTTGCAGTTATGCAATGCACATTGCTAATGAAAAAGTTTTGTTTCACTTGAAAAACTAACCTCTGCAGTACATTGAGAGCCTGAAAGTGAATCAGAAAGCAGCTGTTTTTAGAGATGGTCACTGACCCCCGTGTTTTGGTTTTGGATCTGGATTACCTTTGGGTTTTGGTTTTGGCAAAACCGCCCTTGCGTGTTTTGGTTTTGTTTGGTTTTGTTTTTCACATTTTGTTTAAAAATCAATTTTTCTTGGCCTAAATTAACCTAATTTAGTGCTCCACCTGTTTCTCAGATAAGTAAGGTAATTCTAAAGCTAATAAATTATCAAAAAAACTGTTTAATGCCTGGTAGGCTGTCCTTAATTCTTCACACAAACCTGATTGTCTTCCTCTCCATCTTAGACTATTGGCAATGCAGCAATCGTCTTTGGGTGTATATTACACCCTACACTTATAGTTAAATATAAAAAGAAATGGACAAAGGCAGTTTGGTTTCTGTCTGTATCAGCCCCCCCTCCCCTCCACTTGTAGTAAAATAGAAAAAAAACATCCGGTATAGACTGTACAATAAAAATAGAAATGGAAAGGGCAGTTTGGTGTCTGCCCCCCCCCCACCCCCGCCACTTGTAGTTAAATAGAAAAGAAGCAGCCTGCATAGACTGTAGAATATAAATATATAAATAGAAATGGACAAAGGCAGTTTGGTGTCAGTCTGTATCTGACCCCCTCTCCACTAGTAGTAATATAGAAAACATTTCAGCCGGTCTAGACTGTAGAATAGAAATAGAAATAGACAAAGGCAGTTTGGTGTCAGTCTGTATCTGACTCGCTCTCCACTAGTAGTAAAATAGAAAAAAAACAGCCGGTATAGACTGTACAATAAAAATTGAAATGGACATAGGCAGTTTGGTGTCTGTCTGTGTATGACACCCTACCCTTATCGTGAAATTGACAAAACAGCAGCCTTTCAAGACTGTACGTGATATAGAAATGCCCCAAGTCCTTTTCCTATTTGGCTGTAGATTGCACCCTACAGTTATACTTATACTTATAAGTATACTTTTTTTTTTTGTGTGTTTTTTTCCCTGATTTAAAAAGACTATGTATTTTTATATAGGCTTTACCAGATGACGTACAGGGAAGACTGGTGCCAGCACCTGCTTGCTGTTCCTGCTCATATGTGGACTGCTTTGAATCCATTTTAATGAGCCCAAAGCACTTGTTGTGCAAAATATTAAATATATAGTGCTGCTAGATAATACTTTATGCAGCCAAAAAATTATTGTTTCACACAGCACTGGGGAATTTGGGACACCCCAAAGCACTTGTAGTGGAAAATATTCAATAGATAGTGCTGCTAGATAAGACTTTCTGCAGCCAGAAAAATTGTGGTTTCACACTGGGGAATATGGGACACCCCAATGCACTTGTAGTGCAAAATATTCAAATAAATGCCTTCTCTATCCTCCTCTCTTCCTGCTCTAACAATTGCTAGAGGAATTGCTAGCAGAATTTCAATAATAATTGAAAGAATAAGGTATACAATAATTGCTCTGTCCCTGCTCTAATACAGCCTGTGACCTAACCCTGCTCTCTCCCTCTGTCAAATGGTGATGGATTGCTGTGGAGGCGGGTATTTATGCATTTCAAATATCGCGAGAACCGAGCTCTGAGATCCGACGACGTCACAATGACGTTTTGCTCGATTCCGAATTGGCGGGAGAGTACCGAGCCTGCTTGGCTCGGTTCTCGGATAGGTGAAGTTTGGGCGTGTTCGAATTTCGGGGAACCTAGCATGCCCATCTCTAGCTGATTAATTCTGCCTCACTGCCAGACTGTCTGGCCTCACTGACACATTCCCCACTCTTGCAGCCACAGTAAGACCTGGTGCAGACATGGTACAGAGCAGATACAGGGGACCCTAGAACGATAGGAGAGAAATAATACTGTAGTATTTCTGTCCCAGCATCCTGGGTCCCTGTTTATCTGTTCTGCTTCCTGCAGTCTGCCAAAAACAACTTGCTTCTGTGATCTAAATTAGTATGTTACTTGATCATTTCAGTCCTGTAAAAAAAAGTGTGATACACAGCTTCTTAAAAAAGCATCTGTAACTTTCAAACAAGAAGTTAATTTTTAATATTTGCAAGAGTAACACATTTTATTGCACATTTTTTTTCTCCTACCCTTCTCTTCCAACACATCCCTCCTCTTAAGTAACACATTTCTTTCTCCCACACCTCTCTTGTAACAGCCCACTCAACTCTGTAGTAACATTTCCCCACGCCTTTCTATTCACTAGCGGAACCACTGCTATGAAGTCCAAAGGAAAGATGCCCCCACATCTCCTGGACTCCCAGAAGAGCAGAGTCCTCTTCTGAGTCCCCCTTTCAGTTATTATCAGGGTAGGGTGGGGGCCTGGAGTTTACAGCTGAATTACCTGGCTCCAACCCAAACTGCTATGGGGCCCAGCAAAGTGTAGTAATTAATCCCCCCTCACATCTGTAATAACACATTTGCTCCTCCCTCCCCTCTCTTATAACACATTTCCCTCCCTAACCTCTATAGTAAGGGTTGGGTACGGTATCCCGCTGATTGGGAGACCAACACCCAATACACCTACAAAAGAAATCCGAAGGCTTAAATCAACTACCTATTAAAATCTACACTTACCTTGTCACTGAGGAAATGAGCGCAACAACTGGCATGCGACTGTTGCAAAATGCGAAGATGCTGGAGTCCGGCGCTTCATTGTGATGTCACCAATGTTTTCCGCAGCTGCAGCCTAACCCTAACCCCACCCCTAACCCCTAAAACCCCAACCCTAGCCCTAACCCCTAACCCTTAATATGAATATACCTGTTTAAATGTAGATGTCGCTGTCATTAAGGACATCACAATGAAGCTCCGGCATCCAGCATGTTTGGATTTTGCAGCAGTCGCATACCAGTTGTTCCGGCGGTAATGTCCTCCATCAGTAAGAAGGTAAGCGTAAATTTTAAGATGTCGTTAATTTAAGGTTTTGGGTTTGTTTTGTAGGTGTAATCGGTGTCAGTATCCTAAGCATCGGGATACCGATTACCACCGTATAGTAAAACAGTTCTAACTCATACTTGCCAACTTTATGTCGGCCTCGTCCGGGAGTTCCTAGGGGGCAGGAGGGGAATAATATCTTTGTGAATCGCATCATTTTCGCCCTGCCCCAATTGACGAAATGCCTGTTTTGGGTCTTTTAAAGTAGTAAAAAGTCCCAAAACAGGCATTATGTCACTGGGAAAAGAAAATTATGTGATTCACGAAGCCTCACACCCTCCGTCCATACATGTCGGCTCTAATCTGCAGATGCGGGAGAATTGCCAGCTCTCCTGGCATGTATGTTCTAATTCCACACCTTCCCTGTAACACATCCATCCTCACTTCTGTAGTAACAGTTTACCCCTTCATCTCTGTAGTAACACCCCCTTACTTTTGTAGCAACACATGCTCACACCTCTATAGTAGCATATAAAATGCTTAACAGTTGATATCCTTTACTTCACTTAACCTCTTAATACTCATTTAACTGCTTTGAATGATTGACACGGGACATAAGTGTGACAAAATTAAAAGTAGTTTATTTGCAAATATGGTGGAGGAGAAAAAGAGCAGTCAGTACGACATCTGCAAAGTAACCAGGATGTCCCAGCATTAACCAAGGGACATCCGCAAACAGAGGGACAACCATAACACACCCTGGGTGCATATATCAACCTTACTAGGATGATCTATCCTGGGCATTACAGAACCCGTAACCCTTCTGGGCTAAAAGGAACACAACCACAAACTGACCCACAGGGGCGGTACTTGGACCAATACTATAACTGACTCCTCGAAGAGAGGCAGGTTCAGCATGCCCACTACCCGTAATGTACACCCAAATCACTGCCTGTTGACTGCACTGCGTTTTCCAGCACTCGACATCCAGGATCTCCACCAGCAATATACCAGTAACTAGATATCGTAAACATAGAAAAGCCTGAACAACCATGACAGGCACCTGAGTATCAGCCAACAACGGAGGGTGGACGGGCAACTTGCCAAACTCAAGAGAATGATTTACAACCTGCCCATCAAACTTATAGACTTTAACTAGCCCTCCCTTGTGATATCAGATGAGTATATTCCCCCTCAGTTAAACTTTTGACCCCAGAGGACTAGTTACAGCTTAGTGATACAGGCTCAGATTTAAATTTCTTTCCCGCTTAGTTCAACCTTCAGTTTTTACATCTTCCCTATTCCTTCCCTGTTACACATATCCCGTACATATAACTTATCAGTTTGGAGAGATAAAACCTAGTTTTGCAATACTTATCTCTGCAGTTCATAGGCAGTCTAGCAGTGCTTCACATTCATAATCAGAGTGCTGCTCATTCATTCTTATTCACTGCTAGACCGACCTTACTGATCCACTTTTTGCTTCATTTAAAAATTTATAGAGATGAATATAGTTGCAGTGGAATTTCTCATGGGACATGGAATTTCTCATGTCTTGAAACATGCTCTTTCAAAGAGGTGCAAATCAACCACGGGTCCACTTTTTTCATTGCCATTCCGTAGCCTGCCCATTATGCAAACTATTTGTAAATCCAGCTTAATTTATTATCTATCAATACAGTAGAGTTGGAACAACAACAAAGTCATTTAATTCTGCCCTGTGGTGTGGTGTGAGAACACAAAATTATATAGAGCATTCCACACAAAACACTTAATTTCACTGGAGAAATGTAAACAATTCTACATTCAAATGCTGAATGAGGCAGATGTTTCACAGATCAGCTAGCTCATGTCTAGCCAATTGTCTTTTCATTTCACTTATTACATTTCCCCCCTTCCCTATAAAATTATAGGTATATCTCATTATAGGATGTTTCTGAAAGTGGGTAAAAAATAGAGATGCTCGCTGACCCCCGTGTATTGGTTTTGGATCTGGATTACCTTCGGGTTTTGGTTTTGTTTTGTTTTGTTTTTTTTTAAAAAAAATGCCACTTTTTTGGCAAAAATTACATAATTTAGCTATTATTTTGTACCTACATTATTATTAACCTCAATAACACTAATTTCCAGTCATTTCCAATCAATTTCCAATCAATTTTTAGCACCTCACAGGTTACAATATGATTTTCATATACTTTTTCACAAAAGACTTTGCCATAGCTCACCCCCAAATAGTTGCCAGTGTTCAGTGCTTCAACAGAAGTAATCGGCCTTGAATTTATTTTTCAAAGTCTCCACTCACATTGTATTGTGCCATAGCATTATTAATAGGCCTGGCAGTGTTTTTTAAAGTGTAGTGACATTGTACTGTGCCATAGATATGGATTCACACCAGTCGAGAACAGACCAGGAGCACCAAGCAGCTGCTGGCACCAGTCATGATGATAGGAATGCCTGTACGTCATCTGCTAAAGCCTATGTTAAAGACTGAGGTACATAGTGTTTTTAAAGTGAGGGAAGCCAAAATGTAAAAAGCTAAATTTTCCTTGGTAAATTAAAAAAAAACCACCTGTAATCAAGGCAAAGTTAACTGCAGGAAAAAAATTAAATTGCCAACATGCCATTACACACGCAGTGGCAAGGAAAGAGTCAGGCCTTTCTGTATGAGTGCTAGTTCTGCAACTTTCCTTGAGGCATCTTCTTGTAAGTTCAGTCATGACGATGCAGACCTTGCAGCACAATGCCTTTGCGGTGTTCTTCCACAGTCCTAAAACATACTAGTCCAGTGGTTCCCAAACTGTGTGCCTAGGCTCCCTGGGGTGCCTCGGCGATCTCACAGGGGTGCCTCGGCCAGGGCAGTGGTAAGCAAGACGGGGGACTACTTCGTAATTATTTTGGCTTGGGGTGACTTGACAAACTTAGTGAGACCCTAAGGGTGCCTTTAACTGAAAAAGTTTGGGATCCACTGTACTAGTCGGTTAACTGGCTCCGTTTGTGTGTGTGTGTCTATGTTAGGATTTTAGACTGTAAGCTCCGAATGGGGTAGGGACTGATGTGAGCTAACATAACTTATAACTAAATCTTATAACTATCTACATAACTAACATAACTTATAACTATATCTTATAACTAAAATAACTTATAATGGTTTCTGCTTAGTTCTCATCTGCTCTGTACAGCACAGCACAATTTCTGGCGCTATATAATTAGCTGACTCATCTGCATCACCACTGGGTTTCTTGGGAAAGCTACGTTTTTTCCGAGAAGCAGTTGCCAGAGAAACTGAAGGAGTAGACGTCATCACATGAGATGTTGATAGCTCTTGGATCCTGGCGAAGCAAATTAAGTCCTAGATCTACAATAACAATATAGTTAGCAGATTTACTTAGTTCTATTTCATCCGTAAAATTTCTCTAGCTACTTCTCAAAAAGTATAATTAAGGCAATCACTTGACTCAAGCTAACCGTGTCTGCACTCTCTTCACAGGAGACTACTTCGCTGGACTAAAGTACATTCTTTTTTTTTTTGCAGCTGCTGCATTCTCCTACATGCTGTTGCAGAACCCTGAAAATTACCCTAATTTTTTCGGGACACAAACAGCATCTCCTGCATGTCATTGTCATTTTTTAAAAGTTCTGTAACACCAAGTTGATTGTGTGAGCAAAACAAGAAATGTGATGGAATTCCCCACCGCTGCAATGCTCTAAAAATATAGTATCAGAAATCGCATATCCTCAGGAGAGTCCAAGCAGGATTAGCTATATTGCAATGACATCCCTTACTTTTTGTAACAGATTGTCAGCTGTATGCCTCTTAGTGAAGCCGCTGATACACAGAGTAGCCTACTTCTGAGAAATGTGACTTGGGTACATGCTGCTGCAATCTCCTACTTTGGAATCCAAATAGGCGCGAGAGTACTGAGCCGATTCGGCACCCCAAAGTTCGGGTGGGTTCGGTTTCAAGGAAAAAAAATGACAATGACATGCAGGAGATGCATCTGGGTGGTATTGACTGTGACACCTTTTTTTTGCACCAGTTTTTAGAAATGTCCTCTTTTATTTTAACCTTTGTAAGTCAGGTAATTGATAGGCATATTTAATAGTACTTGCTACACAATATAACAGCCTAAAAGCTAAAATGTTGCTTAATTCACTATACTCTTTATCATGTCCCTTTCCTCACTATATATATTTTTGTGTTGCAGGACTATACCATCACCATGTATTTCCAGCAGAGCTGGCGTGATAAGCGCTTGGCTTACAGTGCTCTTCCCCTCAATCTCACGCTGGATAATCGAGTGGCTGACCAGCTCTGGCTCCCAGATACATACTTTTTGAATGATAAAAAATCCTTTCTGCATGGTGTTACAGTCAAAAACAGGATGATTAGACTGCACCCAGATGGCACTGTTCTCTATGGACTAAGGTCAGTTTGTACCAGATAGTATTTGTTTATTAGTATTATTCTTTATATGCCTGTACCAAAATAATACTCGTCTTTAAGAAATGCTTTCTGTGATAAAATAATATGATCAAAAATACTTGTAGTGGTTGGCTTATTAAGCCAGTAATTGTTGATTTGGAATGAACTATAATTAAAATGCAAGAAAATGCTTTATTATATGTACAAGTATCAAATAACTTACAAAAGGACACACTTCGGCGCCATTAGATGGGGTTAAAATGCAAAATTTTAAAATAGTAAAAAAGAGCTTTTATAAGATCAGATAAATATCCCGGAGAATTATTTACACTGCTGCTATGCAAAGACCCATTGTGTAGCCTTACACATAAAAACCAAACAAATAAAAACAAAAGAAAGCGCTATGAAAATAAAAATACCGCTTATGGGATTTTCTCCAGGTAACAGAACGATGAAAACAACAATAGAAAAAATATTACTTAGAGCATACAATTAAACTAATATATACATAAAAAACATAAACACCACCACTTATAAAGATAGAATCAAATAGTAATGAACAGAAGACTTGAAAATAATGTGGCATCACTAGGACTAAAATATATCCAAAATTAAAGTATTAAATTCATTACAGCTCTCCTCAAGGAATCCTTGACCGAAATTAAGAAGAAGTATGTCCCATAGAGGTAGGTCTCATTAAAGCGATCCCAATGTTCGAATATGGAGAGTAGAAATAAATCCACTCCTAATGAATAATATAGTCCACAAGCACCTAGTTAATATAAATATCAAACCTCTCCTCTATCTGAATATCCCATATAGTATGCGCAGTGCAAAGGAGAAATGGAATAAACTTCTTATCGGTATTAATAAATGTCTCCACTCTCCGGAGGGAATACACTCGAATATGAACTTTCTCTTACAGTAGCTGGGACTAGCTGCCGGCATATAGCTCCTGTACCTTCACTTTTTCTTCGGCCGCGTATAGCACGTGTAACACTACTTGCGGTCGTCTGAAGGGAAATGGTGTGAGGAAAACTTTAGTTCCGCTTAGACCAGATGCCGTTGATGCGCAGTGTGGAAGACTGCAATCAAACAGCTGAAGCGTTTTGTTCTCAACAGCTTAGGACTTTCTCAAAGCTGTTTAGATTTAGCAAAGAGCTAGTATCTAAAGGCTGAAGGAAGTGGTGTCTCATTTCTCATTAATTAAATGAATAATTAACATAATATAATAAATATAATAAATCAAAATCTATTGCTAAAAAAAACCCTAAGAAATAATTGTTAATAACAATGGCGGTTTAATAGAAGTACTAAGAATAAATAAATACATACATACATACTGTGGCAAGAGCCCGCTACTGGTGAAACACACGCGAACAACTTCTTCCTTTTTATGGTTCTTTATTGTCAGGATGGTAATAATATTTTGATACCGTATACTTGCACAGCAATTATGGAGACCCTATACGCTTACTATACATAGTCCAGCTCTCTGTCCAGATCAGCCAGCTAGCCCAGCGTTGATCTCCCTGAACAATGAAACAAGCAGGGTTTTATACCTCACACTCCCCCCACAGGCCTAGCTTGATGGGCAGGTGACACACCCACCTTCCCTTTAAAAGGAAACGCCCATCCCTGGCTCTGTTTAGACTAAGACACATCCTGTCTGTTTGCTGAGAGGAAGCAGCTTTTAAATCATGTAAGTTAACACACTCCAAACTACACATATGTTTTTACCTGGTTTAATCTCCACCTAGGTGCATAACTGTGCCATGTTTTATTCTGTTTGTATACTTTATCTGCCTCTTGTCAGAAAAATGCCTCCCTTTGTTACATATCCCTCCCCCTAGCGTCTCCAAGTAGGGGGACGCGGACTTCGCGAGGAGCCCATATTTTCGTGACAATGCATCTGCATTCTTGTGCAGAATCCCAGGTCTATGTTCTACTGAGAACTTAAAAGGTTGCAGTTCCAAGAACCAGCGGGTTACCTTGGCATTTACCTCCCGGTTGCTCTGCATCCATCTCAATGGTGCATGGTCTGTTATTAAGGTGAACTCTCTGCCTAAAAGATAATAGCGCAGAGCGAGACATTCTTTCTCCACAGTGGCATATTTTTGTTCCCTTGGCAGCAACTTACGACTTAGGTACAGGACAGGATTTTCTACTCCATTCTTCTCCTGTGACAAGACTGCACCTAAGCCAACACCAGAAGCATCAGTTTGGAGGAAGAACCTCCAGGTAAAATCCGGTGCTTGTAGAACTGGAGAAGAACAAAGAGCTAACCGAAGATCAGACCAGGCGGTTTCTGCAGAATCAGACCAAGTTAATCTATCTGGACAACTTTTTTTTAACATGTCCGTAAGTGGAGCAGCTCTAGTGGCGAAGTGGCTTACAAACCGCCTGTAGTAACCTACTAAGCCTAAAAAGGTTCTTAACTGCGACTTTTTTTCTGGTCTTGCCCAAATTTTGACTGCCTTCACTTTGTCTAGCTGGAGTTTTACATGCCCTCGACCAACAATGTACCCCAAATATTTGGCTTCTCTCATGGCTATGGCACATTTCTCTGGGTTAGCTGTTAACCCTGCTGACCTTAATGAAGCTAAGACCGCCTCAACTTTGGCTAAATGTGATCCCCAGCCTGAGGTATAAATCACTATATCATCCAAGTAAGCAGCTGCATAAGCTGTGTGAGGTCGTAGCAATTTATTCATAGCCCTTTGGAAGGTGGCAGGTGCCCCATGCAACCCAAAGGGTAGGACTTTATATTGATAGAGACCATCAGGGGTGGAAAATGCAGTCTTTGATTTGGCCGTGGAAGTCAGGGGAACTTGCCAATAACCCTTTGTTAGATCAAGGGTTGTTAAATAATTGCTACCAGCAAGATTTTCCACTAGTTCAACCACACATGGCATCGTATAGGCATCAAACTGTGACGTACTGTTTAGGCGCCTAAAGTCATTGCAGAACCTAATTGTCCCATTGGTTTTCGGGACAAGCACAATGGGACTATTCCATTCACTACTGGACTCTTCAATTACATCTAACTGGAGCATCTTCTCGACCTCCTTTCTCACGTCCACCCGTCTGGCTTCTGGAATACGATACGGCTTCTGCTTTACAATGACTCCTGGCGCAGTGACAATGTCGTGTTCGATTAAAGTAGTGCGCCCAGGAATGGAAGAGAAGACATCCCTGTTCCGGCGAATCTTCTTCAGTCTTTTGTCTCTGCTGAATGGACAAGGCTGGCTCTATGGGAATTTCAGACTTTCAATGGCAGTACTCACTACCTGAGGAGAGGTTTCCTCATCATGCCAGGGTTTAAGGAGGTTCACATGATATATTTGCTCCTCCGTTCTCCTACCTAACTGGCGGACTCTGTAATTGACAGGACCGACAGGCTTGAAAGATCGAACAACAGCACTTTTGTCATAACTTTTCTTCTGTCGTTCCTGAGCCTCTTTTACATGTTGCTGCACAATGGGCCCTATCTTTCCTAGCCTCTCATACATTTGGGACACAAATTGTACCAGATTTGGCTCCCTGGGACCTTGCTGCTCCCAAACGTCTTTTAACATATCTAAGATACCCCTGGGCTGTCTCCCAAACAATAACTCAAAGGGACTAAACCCTGTTGACGCTTGAGGTACCTCACGGATGGCAAACATCAAATAGGGAATAATAGTGTCCCAATCTTTTTTCTCTTCAGCCACTGCTTTCCTGAGCATGTGCTTTTATGTGCAGTTAAAGCGTTCCACCAAGCCCTCTGTGGATGGTATACAGAGGTGTGAAGCGCCATACCCCTAGCAACTGGCACATGTCCTTCATCAGTTTAGACATGAATGGAGTACCCTAGTTTGTGAGAATTTCTTTGGGTATTCCTAAGCGTGTAAACATCAATACAAGTTCTTTAGCTATGGTGCTGGACTTTATGTTTCGTAGGGGAATTGCCTCTGGATACCTGGTTGCATAGTCAAGCACCACTAGTATATATTGGTGCCCACGTGCTGATTTTTCCAGTGGCCCCACAAGGTCCATAGCTATCCATTCAAAGGGAACTTGTACTATTGGTATTGGGATGAGAGGTGCCCTGTACATGGGTTTGGGACAGGTTCTCTGACAAATGGGACAGGACCGGCAATACTTTTTCCCTGCCATGTGTACACCGGGCCAGTATAACCTAAGCAGAACTCGTTCCCGTGTTTTATCCTCCCCTAGGTGTCCCCCACAGACATGTGTATGTGCTGCTTTTAACATTAGGGGTACATGGACCTGAGGAACCATTAATTGTTTTACTTTATCCCCCTGCACCTTAGAAACTCTATACAGGAAATTATTTTTAACAATAAAATATGGTATACCTTCTGCAGGCTGGGTGGCTTTCGCTACCCCATTTACCTCAGTCACACTTTTAAAGGCATGTTCCAAAGTGGGATCATTAAGTTGGTCTCGAGCAAAGTCCTGCAGAGGAAACAAAATTGGTATTGAGGACCAGTCCGTATCCTCACTGACCGGTGGGGTGGGCTCATCTGCGACATCACCGACCAATGCTAGTTTGGACTGTCCATGTTTCCCCACAGGTGGATGCTTTTGTGGAACTCCTGCTGTGACTCCCAGGATGGCATTCCGGTTTGGCGGTTCCCAAAGATCGATGTCCAGATGTTGTGGATTCTTAGGCGGTTCCTTTAAGACCGGGCTTCCGACCGTTGCATCAGTTGCCGGCATGTCCGGCCGGACCCGCTCACCAAGGACATCATTAAACAGTGGGAAGTCTCGCCCCAAAATGAGTGGATATGGGAGTTTAGGTGCTATGGCAGCTACCACCATAACAGTTTTGTCTTTGATTGTGACTGGTAGTATTGTTCTTTCATACTCCTCTGTCGTGCCATGTACGCAAAGAACCTTCACCTTGGGCAACCGAGAAGTTATGGTTTCGGGTAAGGCAGAGCTGGAAACCAGTGAGCGTTCACTCCCCGAGTCAACCAAGGCCAGAACAAGGTTTTGGTTGATTAGCACAGTCACCCAGAACAAACAAGGACTTCCTGATGTGGGACTCATGGTAAAACAGCTTGGAAATGCAGGCCCAATATGTGCCACGGAACAGTCCATGGGTTCTGGTAGTTTAGGACACTCTGCCTTAAAGTGACCTGGCTCACCACATTCAAAACACTTCAGATTAGACAGCTTTGCACCTGGCCCTTTATCCGTAGCAGTTTTGCCATTGGGCCCTGTAGCAAGGATTGTCAAACCAGGCTTTTGGCGCGGCAGCGGCTTTGGCACAAATGCAGGTTCTTAAGTCATTTGCTGTAGCGCACAAAACCTTTCTACCACGGTGGCAAGCTCTTCGTAAGTTTGTGGGTCTGATTGCAGCACCCACCTTTGCAAATCGCGGTTCAGCCCCCGGATGCAGTGATCTATCACCAGAACTTCAATAACTCGAGAAGACGAATTCTCCTCAGGCTGAAGCCATTTCTTTAAAATTTTAGAAAGCTCAGCGACTTGCGCTCTGACCGGGTTTTCTTTATCATAGCGCCATTGGTGATAGCGCTGGGCTCGGCCTGGCCCGGAAACTCCAATGTGAGCCAATATCTAAGACTTTAGGCACGAATAATCAGAGGCCCGTTCCTCATCTAGATCCATATAAGCTCGCTGAGCTTCACCAGTCAGGTATGGCGCCAGTCTCTCAGCCCAATCTTTAGGAGGCCATTTTGCCCTTTTTGCAAGTCTCTCAAAGGACACCAGATACGCTTCTATGTCATCACCTGGTGACATTTTCAGGAGTACAGGATCAGATGGTTCATTTCTGTCATGCCTCACCTGGCTTAACTCTTCTCTTAAGAGCCTTGTGTTTTCCACCTGTGCCTCGGTGACTTGTAGCATCTGAGCTTGCTGCTGTTGCTGCGCAGTGGCCACATTCACGAGGGTTCTCAGTACTTCCTCCATGTTGACGTCTGTGCGGGTTGGGTAGCGGAAACTTGCTTCCCGGAGGATCCCACTCCTGACACCACTTGTGGCAAGAGCCCGCTACTGGTGAAGCACACGCGAACAACTTATTCCTTTTTATGGTTCTTTATTGTCAGGATGGTAATAATATTTTGATACCGTATACTTGCACGGCAATTATGGAGACCCTATATGCTTACTATACATAATCCAGCTCTCTGTCCAGATCAGCCAGCTAGCCCAGCGTTGATCTCCCTGAACAATGAAACAAGCAGGGTTTTATACCTGACACTCCTCCCACAGGCCTAGCTTGATGGGCAGGTGACACACCCACCTTCCCTTTAAAAGGAAACGCCCATCCCTGACTCTGTTTAGACTAAGACACATCCTGTCTGTTTGCTGAGAGGAAGCAGCTTTTAAATCATGTAAGTTAACACACTCCAAACTACACATATGTTTTTGCCTGGTTTAATCTCCACCTAGGTGCATAACTGTGCCAATGTTTTATTCTGTTTGTATACTTTATCTGCCAAATGCAACCCTTTGTTACAATACATACATACATATATATTGTTATTTTTTATGTTTTCAATGCAGTAGAAAAATTGCATGAGTACATACGTATAAAGATTCCCTCACTAGTTATTCAATACATATCTAGAAATAAGGGGGGAGGGGAAGGGCACACGAGTGCAAAGATACTGAGAATAAATATTCTTATATTTATTTTGTGTAAAAATATAACCCTTAAGAAAACGATTATACACAAACATTCAACCCCTATAGAAAAATCACCCCTTTCTAACTAAATAGGTATCAAGGCATAACTATATTAAAATAATATAATTGTTGCGCACTTGTTCTAATATTGACTATTATGTCATTACTATAACAGTGCATCGGTGTAACTCATTAATGATCTATACAGAAAGACTCTATTACATGTTTTCCCAAATGTCACTCCCCCAAGATAACAGAGAGCCTGATTCATCAAGGTATGCAAACTCATACGCATCTGCTAAACGGGACTTGAGCTACGTAAAACACCACATACGCAGCGCAAACAGAGCAGATACGGCACTCAAAGTCAACTCAATCTCAAACTCCAACGCAAATATAAGGGTTTGCGTCACTCAAAGTATGAAACATGAGTTTGCGTTCCTTGATGAATCAGGCCCAGAAATATTAAAAATGAAACAAGAATAACTATAAAACCATTATTCACCTAGGCATCCCTAAGTCAAACATCTATAATCCAGTGCCTCATTCAATCCCATGGGGGAAATAGTCCCAAGTTTAAGGATCCAAGCGGATTCCCTAAGACATAAATTTGTAAACCTGTGTCCCCTTCTAATTGTAGTATCTACATGTTCCAGCCCTATCAGGGTGATACATTCTGGGTCTCTTACATGTACATTAGAAAAGTGTCTAGACACACTGTGTACTTGTAATTTCTTTAATATATTTCTTCTGTGTTCATGGAAACACATTTTGAGGGACCTAGTGGTCCTACCCACATATTGTAGCTTATAGCTATACTTCAATACATACACCACATACATAGTATCTCAATTAATAAAATCTTTAATGTGGAATTTATTACCGCTGGTTCTAGACGTGAGCTTACTCATTTTATTTAAAATAAGTTTACATGTCAGGCACACCAACTTATTGCAATGTAAACAGCTATTGGGCCTCTTGGGAATCCAAGTTTCATTAATGGTTTTATCTTTAGATTTAAGCATGTTGCGAGTCAAAATCCTTTTTAAATGTAAATTTTTCATAAAAATAACTGTAGGTCTGTCCTCCAAAAATGTATTAAAAATATTGTCCTGCTGAAGGATCCCATAGTTCATCCTTATAACATTTTTAATCTGACAAGATTTATTGTTAATAATGGAGATAAACGCCAGGGAATCCCTATTCAAATATCTCTTAGATTTCTTATTCATGGAATTCAAAAGAGAATTTTCGTTTAAAGAATATGTATAAGTTTTTGCTTCCACAAGCAAGAATTCCGGATAGTCTCTACTTTTGAATTTAAACATAGATCGAGTTTGGTTGATAAAATCTACATTGTCTGAACAGTTTGTAAAATCTATATTGTCTGAACACATGTACATATATCACTTTATTTTTCAAAACCCATACTTACCAGGACTCCATGTCTACTGAATCCCATGCTATTTTCTGGAGATTTGTAGAGGCTGAGCCAGTTGCTACAGATAAAATGATTTGATGAAATGAGCATTAAATGTTGGAGCGGGGCCTGGCTGGGCTGGGAGGCATGAGGGCATCCCTCCCAGGGCTAGTTCCATAGGTGACTACCTTATGCTGAGTCACTGGTCTACCTGTATTTATATTCCTGTAAAATATTCCTAGTGGACTGCTGAGTCGAGTAGCGCCCCCCCAAGCTAAAGTTTGCCAGCCAGCCTCTGTGTTGAAGATCCTGGGCCTGAAACACAAACAGTGAAACTCAAGCATAAGCGTAAATTTTGATTGAAAAAGTTGAATTAAATATGTGCATATGTACACAGTATACAGAGTTGAAGATGCACCCAGGTCTGAATGAGTGGTAGATGCGTCTGCTTGACAACAGACACCTATATCTGATATATATGCTAAAAATGCAAGTATCGGGGGGGCGTGGCCTGGACGAGCATGGAGTAGCAAGCACAGTTACGAGCTCTCCATCCCAGATATCCTGTTGATCTCCGTTATAGTGGAATAAAGAAACTTTTGGACCCAAAACGGTGCATCCGAATAGTTGCTGTACATAGTGTACCTGTTTTGATAGTGCTCTTGCCATTTTACCCGAGACTGGGAGAGAAAGAGTTGAGCATCTGGGTAGAGGAATACTACAGGCAGTCTGTGGCAGTTTGTGGCAGTTGATGACTGCTGGGACATAGCGCCTCTGTAATACCACATACTGGCCTAGGTGAACACAGCCTGTGATATCCATCGGATACAGGTACATTTATATCCTTGTACAAGTGAGGAGTAACTGAATTGGGCTCTGGACTTATTTGATTATCATTATCAGTGTTGTTGGAGGAGATATACCTTTCTCTGTGACGATAACTGGCTGCAATGCACTGCTAGCAATACAATCTGAGCTGTACACCTATATGTAATTAAAGCTATACAGGTTACAGGGTTGCATATAAACTTATAGGATAAATATCATCCCATCTTTCCTGTGAAATTATGGGCAAACATAACCAGTCCACCGCAGCTGGAAAATTGGACCGCTTTGCTCGCTCCTCCACTACAGCCTCTGGTTCAGGAGATGCATCACATCCCGTTACCCCCCCTTTGTCGGCTCCACTGGCGGACCCTGAAGTTACATTACAGCAGGTCCTGGAGGCAATTGGGGCATCTGAAAAGCGTGTTACGGATAAAATAGGAGAGGTGTAGTTGGACCTCTCTCTTCTCCGGCAAGACGTGCAAAAAATCAGGGAGAGAGTGGGTGAAGTGGAGACACGTGTGTCTACATTGGAGGACACTTCTGCACCAGTTGCGGGCCGGTTGGAGAGTTTGGAGTCGCAAGCCTCTCTGTTTAAACAAAAGCTTACGGATATGGAGGGGCGTTTGCGTCGCAGAAACATTCGGTTGGTTGGATTGCCCGAGAAGGCAGAAGGTGTCTCCCCAGAATCCTTCTTGGAAAAATGGTTAATCCAATTGTTTGGTACAGATTCATTTACAGCCCAATTCGCAGTGGAGCGGGCCCACCGTATTCCAACTCAAGCACCCCCTCCTGGAGCCCCCCCACGCACCTTCATAGCCAAATTGTTGCACTATCGTGACCGAGATACCATTCTACGCTTGGCTAGGCAGAAATGTATCCTGATTTCGCTCTGGATGTACAAAAGAACAGGGCTCAATTCATTCCGGTGAAGAGAAGATTGAGAGATTTACAGATCCCATATGCTATGATTTTCCCTGCCCGGTTGAGAGTGGTTTCGGAGGGCTGTACATCCTTTTTTGATACTCCCGAGAGGCTGCAATTTGGTTGGACCGCCTAGCTGCTGCTGGACGCTGATGCTGGATGAGTACTTTTTTATGTCTCTCCTGATAGTCCTTTGGACATTGCTGATTTGTCATTGATTATGCATGGTATTTGCTATACATAATGTAATTTCTCTTCTGTGGTACAAAAAAAAAAAATGTATTTCGCTCAGGTGGGGTCTGTGATTTTCAAACTAATATTGAAAGGTCCACTGTAAAAAAAATAAAAATGTAATGGGCTGGAGAGCCCATGGCTTTAAGGCCGTTCTTTACCTCTCTTGTCTCAATTCGCCTCTTTTCCTTCCTTCCTTTTCCTTCCTCTATCTTCTGATATTTTGCGGGTTGGCGGGTGACCTTTTTTGGTAGTGTGCTGGCCTGCTGAATATCTTAAGGTAATTTTAGTTAGGGTTTAAGGTATACTTAAGTTGGGTGGAGTATACAGGGTGGGGGTATGGGTTTAGTATTAAAGTTATTTAAGTTGTGGGTAGTTTTAATGTTATCGCAAATATATAGACAAGGATTATATGTGCTTATAGGTATGTCAATGTATGCTCTGCAGGGGTGTGGGATGCGGGGTAGTGAGATAAGAGGGACTACTATTATATGTATTCTGGTACATCTGATAAGGAGCTGAAAATTCTCTCCTGGAATGTGCGGGGCCTAAATAATGCTGTGAAACGTTCTCTTGTACTAAGACAAATTAGAAAAAATGATCCTGATATTGTTTGTCTATTGGAGACTCACTTACACGGTGATAGAATACTCGCCCTTAAAAAAGCATGGGTAGGTAAGGCATACCACTCTACGTACACGACTAATTCTCGAGGGGTCTCTATATTGGTACATAAACGTCTCTGCTTCTCCTTGGAAAAAATTCAAGTGGATGCAGGGGGAAGGTTTATACTGATGAAGGCTGTCATTAATTGGGTTCCGGTGATTCTGTTAGCTGTATATATACCCCCGCCGTATAATGGTGAGGTGTTAATGAAATGTGGAGAATTCATGGCATTGTTCCCAGATGTTCCAGCCATTTGTATAGGGGATTTTAATAATGTGATAAATGAAGAGGTGGACAGATGGCGAGAGAAAAATGCTGTAGTTGGCAACTCTAAGTCGACTTTTTCTGCTCTGGTTGAGGAAATGGGGTTAGTAGATGTATGGCGTTTGAGGCACTCAGAAGATGTCCAATTCTCTTGCTTTTCTACATCACATAATGCATTTTCAAGAATTGATCTGGCTCTGCTGTCACACTCTCTGGTACCGCTGGTGAGGAGCGTGGAATATAGGGCTAGGGGAATCTCTGACCACTCGCCCCTCTGCCTATCTATTGATTTTGCCAGTCCTTTTGGAAATTAAATCCCTTCTGGCTCTCCTTGATGGGTACAGGAGCGACCTTGGTGACACAGTGGGAAGGCTTCTTTGAAGATAATCTGGTAACAGCAAGGCCACCTATAGTTTGGGACGCTTTTAAGGCTTTCCTAAGGGGGACATTAAATGCTGGCATAGCTGAAATTAAAAAGTCGTCCAGACAAAAAGAACAGATATTAAAGAAAAAGTGTAAATCCTTAGAAGCACAATACATTGCGGACAAAACTGAGGTTGCATGGGGAACATGGCAGTTGGCCCAGAGAGAGTGGGTAGAGTATGTATTTGAGAAATCCAAACGTAAATTTCTGTTTTCTAAGCATGTACGATATGCAGAGGACGATAGAAATGGTAGCTTCCTGGCTTATCTGACAAGGGCGGAGAGGGCAGATGCAGCAGTACCGGTTATCTGGGATGACAGTGGGGTTAAGAAGTATCTGATGCCTGATATTGTTGAGGTATTTCATAAATATTACACAAATACATATAAGTCACAGGTCAGATATGACATGGATACGTTACAGCAGTATTTGAATGGTATCTCCCTTCCTGTCCCCTCCGATGATAGCAGGGAGTTTTTGGACTCACCCTTTACTCTTGAAGAGATTGATATAGCTATTATGTCATTCCCTAATGGTAAAGCCCCTGGAGTAGATGGAATCCCAATTGAATTATATAAAAAACACCGTCCCTTTGTTGTGTCTAGGTTGTTGGCTACATTCAGCGAGCTGGGTGAGATTGGCGCTCTTTCCCCTTCAATGGCAGAGGCAATAGTGGTGGTGCTGCCTAAGTCAGGGAAAGATTTGTTGTACCCGGAGTCCTACCACCCGATTTCACTTTTGTCAAATGATGTTAAGATTCTAGCAAAATTACTGGCTTTGAGGTTAAGTAGAGTGGTGCTGGAATTAATTCATCCGGATCAGACGGGATTTATGCCGGGCAAGTCCACGTCTATCAGTCTTAGAAGGCTGTATACTCTCCTGCAGGTGCGCAGCCAAGGCGTTCGACTCGGTGGAGTGGCCATACCTGTGGGAGGTATTGTCCCGATTTGGAGTGGGCCCGGAATTTATAAAATGGGTTAAACTTTTGTATTCACATCCAGTGGCGCGGGTCTTTGTCAATGGGCATCTTTCTCAACAATTTCAATTAGAGCGGGGTACTAGACAGGGATGCCCGTTGTCTCTGGCCCTGTTTGCATTAGCAATAGAGCCGCTGGCCTGTAAGATCCGGCATGATAGAGAAATTGTGGGACTTAGATCAGAGCACAGAGAGGATAAGGTGGCATTATATGCAGATGATATGCTGTTGTTCCTTTCAGATCACGACACTTCCCTAAAACATTTGCTGCGGATGGTTGATGGATTCAGGTTTTTTTCCGGCCTAAAAATTAATTGGGATAAATCTAGCATGTTCCCTCTGGGATGGGAGTGTCCCGTGACAATGCCAGAAGGCTTACAGTTAAAATGGGCATCGAAATTCAAATACTTGGGAATATGGATCTCTAATACCCCCGCTGAATATGTAGAACTTAATTTGCGGCCCCAGATCAAATACATTAAAGAAAAAACTCATGTATGGAAGAAGCTCCCACTTTCTGTCTCCGGTAGGATAAATTTAATTAAGATGATGGTGCAGCCAAAGTTTTTATATATACTCCAGCAGTCACCTGTATATATTCCACCCTCCATTTTCTGATGCATTGATAGCTATTTGATTTCATTGGTTTGGGGAGGGGGAAGGGCTAAGGTCAAGCTCAGCTCGCTGTATAGATCCAGATCTTCTGGTGGATTTGCACTTCCTAACTTGAAATTATATTATTTTGCCTCTCAATTGGTCCACCTTAAGGCATGGGTTTCGGACCCCGATTACTATGAGCTACATTGGGTGTTGGTACACCAATTTAATTCTAATCACACTCCCTTACAGTCACTGCTGGCGGGGCGGCTTGGTATGCGGGCTCCTCCGCTCCTGATTCAGGCAGTTAAGATTTGGACAATCTGTAATAAAATAATGAAACAAACTGACATTGATCCATATACTCCTATCTGGGGGGCAAAGAAATTTAAGAAGTTGAATACAGTGAAGAGGGCCAGGGAGTGGTCTCGGTTGGGTGTGGTGTCGGTAGGTCAGCTTTATGATACAAATGTATTTAAATCCTTCGAACAGTTGGTTGGGGAATTCTCTGTACCCAGAACAATGTTTTATTCTTACCTTCAGTTACGACACGCCCTAGACACACAATTTAAAGTGGAGACTTTGGTGTTTGGGGTGGATCCACTGAGGAAACAATTACAGGCCTTGGGTTATAGAGGTCTGATCTCTCGAATGTATTCATGTCTTCTGTATGAATCCACTGCAGATGATTTGGATGGTTTGAGGAATCAGTGGGAAATAGATATTGGCCCTTTATCAGACAAGGAGTGGGAAATGGTTACAGACAGTACTAAAGGTTATACTTCATCATTAAAATTTCAACAAATACAGGTGTTTATCTTACACAGGGCCTACTTTACCCCTATTAGATTGGCAAAATTTCACCCGGATGCTACCCCTAACTGTCCGAAATGCAATTCGATCAATGCTAACTTTTGGCACCTTCTATGGGAGTGTTCATGTATACAAATCTTCTGGCGAAGGATCAGGAGATGTATTCAGGTTACTGGAATTGAAGTGTCTCTTAGTTCACCGGCCACTTGTCTCTTTGGGCTCCGATTGAAGGGAAAAGTTAATAAACTGACAAAAATGTACATTTCACAGTTATTGATGTTGGCTAAGGTCTGTATAGCAAGGCTGTGGTTGGCCCCGACAAGTGCCACGGTTAAAAATTGGAAGGCACTGGTCAATACCACCATAAGGCACGAGAGATTTGTTTATACTAGTAGACAGGCTCTGAAGGAATTTGAGAATATATGGTACAGATGGTTAGAGTCTCTATTCTATCCTATGTCATCTAGTACAGATGCTCTATCTACTCAAATGTATGGCTACCGCAGTTCTTATAATAAGTATCTGAGTCCATGTAATAAACCCTGCATGTGTAACATACTTATGTATAAGCATTTACGATGTATGATCCTGAATGAATATAGCACATTTATTATTATTATGCTTTAATGTAATCTTGTAAATTCCGCCATTTAATTCTGATATGTATGCGATTGTTTTTCTTTTCTTTTTGTTGTTTAGTATGTTTATATCTTAAATTTTTTTAATAAAAATACTGGATTTAAAAAAAAAATGCAAGTATCATTTAATCTTGAATAATTTAGCTAAAACAGCAAGAATATATGTATGTATATATATATATATATATATATATATATATATATATACACACAAATGTGGTGGTCATCTTTAATATTGGTGCTTTTCCAAATGTAATGATTGCATTGCTAATAAGGGGCCATTTCAATTAAGGGCAGATTTCCCAAATACTGGTAAAAACCAGCATTATGCATTAACACCTTAATTTAAAACCTTGTCATAGACAGAATTATAATATATATATATATATATATATATATATATATATATATATATATATATATATATATATATATATATAATAACACATATTATAGGACAAAAAGTTAGAACCTATACATAAGACCTTAATATAATAAACAAATATCCATGGAGTCATAGTTTAAAATACAAAATTAAAATCTATAAATATATGAGTAAGGAATCATATAATCAATAACATGAAACCATTATTTTTCATAAAACCTCAGGCAGTGGCGGACTGGGTCTAAAATTATTGGATACCAGGAAACAAAGGGGGGGCCACCCCCCAGTAATAAATACAGTTTTCAAAAAATACATACCGTATTTTTCGCTCCATAAGACGCACCTGACTATAAGACGCACCTAGTTTTTAGAGGAGGAAAACATACACTGGCCCATTCACTCACACAAAATACACTGGCCCCTTCACTCACACAAAATACACTGACCCCCACTCTCACTCACCAACACACACACACACACACACACACACACACACACACTATAGCCTCCAGCACACACACACACACAACATTTTTGCTGTTTTTGATTGTTTTTCTCACTATCAGGAATTATCTTTGTCAAAACAGAACTTTTCTAAGTCATTAAGACCTACTCTGATTGAGAGACATCTTTGCATGGACACAGAAAAATGTTCCTAAATTGGCCATAACATTTAAAAATAATTGTAAAGCACATTAAAAATCAATCTGATGTATAATTAAATTACAGTGATCATCTATGCATCAACTAGTCTCTTTAGCTTTTAGCTAAGGAGGAGAAGGAAGGCTGCTATTGATCACTCCAGTACAGCTGTTTAATTCAACTTGCAGACACCACTGTGTATAGTTTAATCATTTAAAAACATTGCCTACCGAGTCTTGCAGTCTCCACCCAACTCTCACGCTTGAAGCAGGCTCCAGACAGGGGTGAGAATGAAGTTGTGCAGCCTCCAAGCCAGAAAGTCAGAAACAAGAAAACTTACTGCAGTCCCGGCCAGGCTGCAGATCCTCCTGATCATCCGTCCCCCTGCCTATCTGTGAGGACCTAGCTATCACATGGGACGTGCACCTGTCATGTGGTGCACATCCCATGTGATAGCTAGGTCCTCACAGATAGGCAGGGGACGGACGATCAGGAGGATCTGCAGCCTGGCCGGGACTGCAGTAAGTTTTCTTGTTTCTGACTTTCTGGCTTGTAGTATTCGCTCCATAAGACGCACAGACTTTTTTCCCCACTTTTTTTGGGGGAAAAAGTGCGTCTTATGGAGCGAAAAATACGGTAAGTGAAACAAGGTACAATTAAAACTTTTTGCAATTTTTTTTTTTTATATTTTAAAGTAATTACAGTGTACATATAGTGTGCATACTACTGGTAGAATACAGTAGATACTAAATGTAAATAGAGTGCTATAATTTAATTTTTATTTTTTTTATTTTTAAATACATTTTAAATAATGGTGGATATTTTTAAATAGTTTGCTTGTACTGAATATTTTACACATTAACAGAAAGTTCAAAAGCATATTTCATGCAATTCACTATATGGATATCAACATGTATGATTCCAAGTTCTCCTCAGACAGTAAATTTCTTAGCCTTGTCTTTATGATCCTGAGCTTTAAAAATGTCTTCTCACAATTAATTTGAGTAACTGAGAGTGTGCAGATGACTTTATAAAGTTCACAAAGGTTATCATATGCCTAGTCATAGTCTGTTGGATGCCAGAATTATACACGATGGGCAAGTGCTACAAATTTTACACTTGTTGCAAATGGAACCCATGTTCTCACCATCATTAAGAAATAGCTTTAATACATCAAAATTCAAAGCAAATGAAAGCAATTCCAATATTGCTTTGCTGATTTGTGGAGACAGCTTAATAATACCTTCCATTGCTTAATCTTCAAGGTCTTTCTCTGAAATAGTTTTAAGGTTTGCTGGGTCCAAGCAGGATAAATCTTTACACAACTTTTTGTGTTATACAAAGCATGAATCTAGTGACTGGACAATGCGGTCCATTATTAGGTTAAACACATTTACTTGAAAATCAGCTAGAGAAACTGAGGAATTTCCTTCATCTATAAGCTCATCTGCCTTTTTTTTTTCTTCTTCTACCTCTTAATTGCCAATGTTGTTTCCAAAGAGTCTATTTTCAATGTTTGATTTTCATCCATATTCAACTGTGAAATCTTGTGATAACATTAATTTATAAATTCCATTGCCTTGCTGTGAATGTTATTAAATGTACTTGTCTGTTCCTTCAACTTTATTGTAGCTGAACTTACTAAACTCCATACAGTAAACATATCTAAACCACTTGTCTGCAAATAACTTGATAACAGGTCTGTAGTTTTAAATATATATACACGTAACTAAATGCTGTCAATATTGTTTCAAACTTTAGAACACTTTGAAGTAAAACATTTTGTTTTTGTTTTGTTTTTACATTAAAATTTTCTGAATCTTGTATCATTGATAAGCATGTCAAAAGGACAGCGGCATCATGAATACGTTGAAATATAGTTGTTGCTGCATTGGATTTTCCTGACCAGCTTGTCTCACCAATTAGCTTTAATCATTTAATTTTTTTCTTGTCCCAGATGTTTCCAACAACTACTATCCCCACGTCCCCACGGACCCCACGTCCCTCTTCCTCGACAACTTTGCTGCCTGGCTCCCCCACTACCTCGTCACTGACCTCCCCTCCATCATACTTGGCGACTTTAATATCCCAGTTGACAACCGTTCTGACCCCGCAACCATCAAACTTCTCGCCCTTTCCTCCTCTCTAGGCCTCACTGAGTGAACCCCCCCCCCACCCACTCTCTTGGTCACTCCCTCAAACATTGTCTTCTCTCATCTCTGTGATCTCTCTGACTTCTCCAACCCTCCCTTCCCACTCTCTGACCACCATCTCCTCTCCTTCACTCTGTCCTCCTCCCCTATTCCCGCCTCACCTAAAGCCACCCTCACTAGGCGCAACCTTGATGCTATTGACCCTTCCTTTTTCTCCTTCTCTCTTGATACTCTCCTATCACCTCTTCCATCCCTGGCCTGCCCTGACCAGGCATCCTCTCTCTACAACCTCTCCCCCACTACTGCCCTTGATGCTGTTGCCCCGGCCTCCGCCATCCGCCGATGCCGCCTTATTCCTCAACTCTGGCACTCCAAACTTACCCGCTTCCTCCAAAGGTGCTCTCGCACTGCTGAACGTCTCTGGAGGAAATCTCGTTCCCTGGCTGACTTCCTTCACTTTAAATTCATTTTCTCCTCTTTCTGCTTCACCCTCTCCCTCGCTAAACAATCCTTCTTTAAGTCCCTCATTTCTTCTCAGTTCTCCAACCCCCGCCGCCTCTTTGCCACCTTCAACTCACTCCTCTCTCCCCCTCCCCCTCTTGACCCGCCCTCCCTCTCCGCTACTGACTTTCCCACCTTTTTCTCGTCCAAAATAGAGGCCATCAGACTGTACACCTCCTCCTCCCCTTCTCCCGCCACCCTCATTGCCTCACCTCCCTCCAGCAACCAACTCTGGAGCTCCTTTTGCCCCACAACAGGGGAAGAAGTTTGCTCCCTTATTCTTTCCTCTCCTCCCTCTACCTGTCCTCTCGATCCCATCCCCTCCCACCTCCTTCACTCTCTTTCTCCCACTGTCTGCTCTTACCTTGCACACCTCTTCAACTTATCACTCTCCTCTGGTGTAGTCCCCTCCTCTTTTAAACACACTCTTATCTCTCCTAACCTTAATAAACCCAATATTGACCCACCTCTCTCACTAATTATCGCCCTATCACACTGCTTCACTATGCCTCCACATTACTTGAGCGGATTGTCTGCTGCCGCCTCTCCAGACACCTATCGGACTTTTTCCTCATTGACCCTCTCCAATCCGGCTACCGTCCTCTTCACTCCACCGAAACTGCCCTGGCCAAGGTTACTAATGACCTCCTATCGGCCAAATCACTTCTCCCTACTAATCCTCCTTGACCTCTCCGCAGCCTTTGACAGCCTCCTGCTGCAAACTCTTCTCTCTTTTGGCCTCTCCGAATCTGTCCACACCTGGTTCACCTCATACCTCGCTAACCGCTTCTTCTCTTTATCCACGTCCGGCTCTTACTCCTCCCCCTACCATCTCCCTGTAGGAGTCCCGCAGGGCTCTGTTCTCGGCCCTATACTCTTCTCACTCTATACTTCCTCCCTTGGTGCTCTCATCTCCTCCTTCGGTCTTCAGTATCACCTTTATGCTGACGACATTCAACTCTACATCTCTTCCCCTGATCTTTCTTCCACCCTCCTCTCTCGTGTATCCAACTACCTCTCCGCCACCTCCTCCTGGATGTCTGCATGTTTTCTCAAAATCAATATCTCTAAAACGGAACTCATTGTTTTTCCTTCGTCCAGACTCCCATCCCACCATGACCTCTCTATTGTCGTCAACAACACCACCATCTCCTCTGTCACCCAACTCTGCTGCCTGGGTGTCACCCTCGACTCCTCTCTCTCTTTTGCCCCCATATTCACTCCTTTGCCCAAGCCTGTCGCTTCCAGCTACGCAGCAACGCCCGCATCCGTCCCTTTCTCTCTCAGGATGCCACCAAGACTATCATCCACGCACTCATCGTCTCCGGCCTAGATTACAGCAACCTCCTCCTCGGCCTCCCCCACTCCCATCTCTCCCCCCTCCGCTCTATTCTTAATGCAGCCGCAAAACTCATCTTCCTCTCATGCCGCTCCTACTCTGCCTCCCCTCTCTGCCTTGCCTTACACTGGCTTCCCTTCCCCTACAGAATCCTTTTCAAACTCCTCATCACCACTTACAAGGCTCTCTCCCACTCTACTGCCTCTTCCTTAAAGCCTACCAACCATCCACATAACCCCTTCATCTCCTCCACTCGCTCTTCCCCTTGCCTCATCTGGCTCCCTCTGTGCCTGTTCTGTTTTCCCTCCCTTAGGATGTAAGCTCACATGAGCAGGGCCCTCTTCCCTCCTGTCTCCCTACCTGTTCTTCTGCTCCTTGTTTATTGCATTAGCCAGCCTGGAGTTTCTGAAGTATTGGTATTTTTGTTTATTGTTTTGTACTGTTTTATCCTATATTGTCTACTGTTTGTACTGTGTACGGCGCTGCGGAAACCTTGTGGGGCCTAACAAATAAAGGATAATAATAATACTATCCATACAGCCATTCTCTTCTATGATGTTTTCACAAATGTTGCTAAATTCTTGAAAAAACAAACTGCAGGCATGCAACATTTTGTTGTTTCAGTTATCAGCAAATTCAAGACATGGACATTGCACCATATATGAACAAGTTGATCAGCCACAACAGTCATTTTACTTTGTAAATCATTATACCGGCCATGGTAGCTTGCAGCTCCATATGTACTGTAAGATAAACATTATTTGGGATCAACTTTAAGATGCTGTAATGTTTCAATCAATAGATAAAAAAGTCCATGCCCTGTACCATCATTACTTGGCACAACTGAAAGTAGTCACTCACACATACAAATAATAATGCTAAACTGATTGATGGATGATAGCAAAAGGTGTATATAAAACATGGTGGACTGCGCTATACTCAGTTGCTGCTGTTTTCTCTTAGAAGAACCACACAAAATTTCTAATAAAATGGTACATCTATGGAAAATCAAGAGTATCCAGCGCTACTGAGTGCATTCCCATATCTCTGTTATAGATTTGTACACCACAAATAACAATGCATAAATGCTTAAACAATGAAATATAAAAAAGTAATTCAAATACTTATATTCAAATGTTGAAGAAATCCATGTGTCACAATAAAGTGATCCTTCACTTCTTACAAATTTGAAGTGTATATAACATGTAGGGAAATAAAAAAAATAACAACATAGGGCCTGATTCATTAAGGATCTTAAATTAAGAAGTTTCTTATTAAAGTCTCCTGGACAAAACCATGTTACAATGCAAGGGGTGCAAATGAGTTTTCTGTTTTGCACATAAGTTAAATACTGACTGTTTTTTCATGTAGCATCTAGCGTGGGAAAATCCCCTAATACTATAAATAGACCTAATGCAGTGAACGTTCATTGCGTATCGGAGCTTCTACACAGTAGGAGCTCCCATGTGCAATGAGCTTAGCTCATTGTGGTAGTTATATTTATAGTATTAGGTGATTTTTTCATACTAGTGGAAAAATCCCCTAATACTAGAAATAGACCTAGTGCAATGAGCTAAGCTCATTGCGTATCGTAGCTCCTACTAGGAGCTCTTTGCGGCGGCTCCTTCACTTTTTTATTTTTCTTCAATCAAGCAAGAAGATTCGTGGATCTTACAAATATGAGGCCCCCCTGGCTTAAGAACAGAAGACTGCAAGCAACAATGGCCCCACCCTGTTCAGAAGAACTGAAGACTGCAATCAACAATGCCCCCCACCTGAGCAGAAGAACTGAATAAATTAGAAGTAGGACTTTTGGAAATTACAAATATGTTTTGGACTTGGTCAAGCAGGACTTTGGATACAAATTTATTTTGGACATTGGTGACACTCATTTTTGGATTGAAAGCTGCTGACAAGAGAAGAAAACTTCATTGGTGAGTATATCGGGGATTTATTATTTTTAATAAAAATATATGGTGTAAATGAGGGTGTTTACTGTCATTATTGTGGGTTTATTGTTTTAATAAATGTTAGTGGTTTTAACGAGGGTGTTGTGATTTTGTAAACATTTTCTTTTGTGGAACTACAGGTCCCAGCCAGCCCGGGTGTTAGGGCATATTGGCACTTGTGTGCCATGGGTATGCTGGTGCTTGTAGTTATACAAGTAGCAGCATGCCCACACTATTTAGGGCAACCTGGCTGCCGGGGACTTGTAGTTCCACAAAACAAAATGGCGTCAGTTTGTTTTTATTACACTTAAATCACCTTTATTACCCTACACCCACCGCCCAGGGGTGTAGGAAGAGCCGTAGTGCTATCAGCACTGGGCTGGGTGTCCCTAGGGTGGGGGCCCGCTCGTTTTTTTCGACGGACCCCACTCCCTAGGGAACCCAGCCCAGCGCTGAACAGCCTAGGGTTGGTTTGTCATTATGGCAGGGAGACCCCTTCCTCATGTCCCACTGCTATAGTGCCTCCAACCCCGGCTGGTTTGCCTAGTGCTGGTTCTGTGAAAATCAGGGGAACCCCACGCAAAATTTTTCCCCAATTTTGACGGAACCAGCAGTAGTCTGGCAGCACTAGGGTTAAGACTAAATAAAGGGGGAACCCCACGCTTTTTTTAAAAAAAACTTCTATCTATTTTTTACTTTCTTTTTTAAAGGGACTAGTTTGGGACTAAAATTGCGGGCGATTTGCTGCGATTTTAATACGCTGACAAAATCGGACCTTGATACATTTACCCCTAAGGGGTAAAGGGGTAAATGTATCAAGCTATGAGTTTCCGGTGTGTTTGAAAGGTGGAAATGTTGCCTAGAGCAACCAATCAGATTCTATCTATGATTTTGTATAATGTTATAAATAAATGACAGCTAGAATCTGATAGGTTGCTAAAGGCAACATCTCCGCATTTCAAACCTGACAGAAAATCACTTGATACATTTAAGACCAGAAATGTTTTAGTGAAAATTATAGTATCAAAATACATCACCCTGTATTGTGCAGGGACCAAAGGATGGCTACCTGTGTTGTCAGGGGTCAGAGGATGGCTCTCTGTGCTGTGCAGGGGTCAGAAGAAGGCTTTATGTATTGTGCAGTGGTGAGAGGATGGCTCTATGTATTGTGCAGGGGTCAGAGGATGGCTCTAGGTATTGTGCAGGGGTCAGAGGATGGCTCTATTTATTGTGCAGGGGTCAGAGGATGGCTCTATGTGTAGTCAGGGTTCAGAGGATGGCTCTCTGTATTGTGCAGGGGTCAGAGGATGGCTCTATGTATTGTGCAGGGGACAGAGGATAGCTCTATATTTTGAGCAGGGTCAAAGGATGGCTCTATGTATTAATCAGGGGTCAGAGGATGGCTCTATGCATTGCACAGGGGTCAGAGGATGGTTCTCTGTGTTGTGCAGCGGTCAGAGGATGCTTTATGTATTGTGCAGTGGTCAGAGGATTGCTCTGTGTTATGCGCAGGGGTTTAGAGGATGGCTCTATGTATTGAACAGAGGTCAGAGGATGGCTCTCTGTATTGTTCAGGGGTCAGAGGATGGCTTTCTGTCTTGTGCAGGGTCAGAGGATGGCTCTATGTGTTGTGCAGGGGTCAGAGGATGACTGTATGTGTTGTGCAGGGGTCAGAGGATGGCTCTATGTATTGTGCAGGGGTCAGAGGATGGCTCTATGTATTGAACAGGGGTCAGAGGATGGCTCTATGTATTGTGCAGTGGTCAGAGGATGGCCTCTGTAGTGTACAGGGTCAGAGGATGGCTCTCTGTGCTGTGCAGGAATCAGAGGTTGACTCTATGTATTGTGCAGGGGTCAGAGGATGGCTCTTTGTATTGTGCAGGGGTCAGAGGATGGCTCTATATATTGTGCAGCGTCAAAGGGTGGCTCTATATATTTTGCAGGTGTCAGTGGATGGCTTATGTGTTGTGCAGGGGTCGGAAGGATGGCTCTATGTATTGTGCAGGGGTCAGAGGATGGCTTTATGTTATGTGCAGGGTGAAAGGATGGCTCTCTGTGTTTTGCAGGTGTCAGAGGATGGCTTTCTGTGTTTTGCAGGGGTCAGAAGGATGGCTCTATGTGTTGTGCAGGGGTCAGAGAATGACTCTATGTATTGTGCAGGGGTCAGAGGATGGCTCTATGTATTGTGCAGGGGTCAGAGAATGGCTTTATGTATTGTGCTGGGGTCAGAGGATGGTTCTATATATTGAGCAGGGACAAAGGATGGCTCTATGTATTAATCAGGGGTCAGAGGATGGCTCTATGCATTGCACAGGGGTCAGAGGATGGCTCTCTGTGTTATGCAGGGGTCAGAGGATGGCTTTCTGTCTTGTGCAGGGTCAGAGGATGGCTCTATGTGTTGTGCAGGTGTTTAGAGGATGACTTTATGTATTGTGCAGGGGTCAGAGGATGGCTCTATGTATTGTGCAGGGGTCAGAGGATGGCTCTATGTATTGTGCAGGGTCAAAGGATGGCTCTATGTATTGTGCAGGGGTCAGAGGATGGCTCTGTGTGTTGTGTAGGGGTCAGAGGATGGGTCTATGTATTGTGCAAGTGTCAGAGGATGGCTCTATGTTATGTGCAGGGTCAAAGTATGGCTCTCTGTGTTTTGCAGGGGTCAGAGGATGGCTCTATGTATTGTGCAGGGGTCAGAGGAAGGCTCTATGTATTGTGCAGGGGTCAGAGAATGGCTCTATGTGTTGTCAGGGGTCAGAGAATAGCTCTATGGGTTTTGCAGGGGTCATAAGATGTTTTATGTATTGTGCAGGGGTCAGAGGATGGCTCTGTGTATTGAGCAGGGGTTTAGAGGATGTCTTTCTGTCTTGTGCAAGGGTCAGAGGATGGCTCTATTTATTGTGCAGAGGTCAAAGGATGGCTCTATATATTGTGCAGGGTCAATGGTTGGCTCTATGTATTGTGCAGGGGCCAGAGAATGGCTCTATATATTGTGCAAGGGTCAGAGGATGACTCCATGTATTTTGCAGGGGTCAGAGGATGCCTCTATTTTTTGTGCAGGGGTAAGAGGATGACTCTATGTGTTGTCAGGGGTCAGAGGATGTCTCTATGCATTGCACAGGGGTCAGAGGATAGCTCTCTGTCTTGTGCAGGGGTCAGAGGATGGCTTTCTCTCTTGTGCAGGGTCAGAGGATGGCTCTATGTGTTGTGCAGGGGTCAGAGGATGACTATATGTGTTGTGCAGGGGTCAGAGGATGGCTCTATGCATTGTGCAGGGGTCACAGGATGGCTCTATATATTGCACATGGATCAATGGATGGCTTTCTGTGTTGTGCAGGGGTCAGAGAATGGCTCTATGTATTGTGCAGGGTCAAAGGATGGCTCTATGTATTGTGCAGGGGTCAGAGGATGGCTCTGTGTGTTGTGTAGGGGTCAGAGGATGGGTCTATGTATTGCGCAGGGATCAATGGATGGCTCTCTGTGTTGTGCAGGGGTCAGAGGATGGCTCTATGTATTGTGCAGGGTCAAAGGATGGCTCTATGTATTGTGCAGGGGTCAGAGGATGGCTCTGTGTGTTGTGTAGGGGTCAGAGGATGGGTCTATGTATTGTGCAAGTGTC
Organism: Mixophyes australis; assembly: GCA_036250195.1. Lineage (NCBI taxonomy): Eukaryota > Metazoa > Chordata > Amphibia > Anura > Limnodynastidae > Mixophyes > Mixophyes australis. Next base: position 45,747,674 of record JAVHZZ010000009.1, on the reverse strand, counting down.
AGAGGATGGCTCTATGTTATGTGCAGGGTCAAAGTATGGCTCTCTGTGTTTTGCAGGGGTCAGAGGATGGCTCTATGTATTGTGCAGGGGTCATAGGAAGGCTCTATGTATTGTGCAGGGGTCAGAGAATGGCTCTATGTGTTGTCAGGGGTCAGAGAATAGCTCTATGGGTTTTGCAGGGGTCATAAGATGTTTTATGTCTTGTGCAGGGGTAAGAGGATGGCTCTGTGTGTTGTGTAGGGGTTAGAGGATGGGTCTATGTATTGTGCAAGTGTCAGAGGATGGCTCTATGTTATGTGCAGGGTCAAAGGATGGCTCTCTGTGTTTTGCAGGGGTCAGAGGATGGCTCTATGTATTGTGCAGGGGTCAGAGGAAGGCTCTATGCAGTGTTCAGGGGTCAGAGAATGGCTCTATGTGTTGTCAGGGGTCAGAGAATAGCTCTATATATTTTGCAGGGGTCATAGGATGTTTTATGTATTGTACAGGGGTCAGAGGATGGCTCTATTTATTGTGCAGGGGTCAAAGGATGGCTATATATATTGTACAGGGTCAATGGATGGCTCTATATATTGTGCAGGGGCCAGAGAAAGGCTCAATGTATTGTGCAAGGGTCAGAGGATGACTCCATGTATTGTGCAGGGGTCAAAGGATGGCTCTGTGTATGGTGCAGGGGTCAGAGGATGGCCTCTGTGTTGTACAGGGTCAGAGGATGGCTCTCTTTGTTGTGCAGGGTCAAAGGATGGCTCTCTGTGTTGTGCTGAGGTCAGAGGATGACCTCTGTGTTGTACAGCTTCAGAGAATTGCTCTATGTATTGTGCAGGGGTCAGAGGATAGCTCTATGTGTTGTGCAGGGGTCAGAGGATGGCTCTATGTATTTTGCAGGGGTCAGAAGATGGCTCTAAGTATTGTGCAGGGGTCAGAGGATGGCTCTATGTATTGTGCAGGGGTCAGAGGATGGCTCTAGATATTGTGCAGGTGTCAGAGGATGGCTCTATGCATTGCGCAGGGATCAGAGAATGGCTCTCTGTGTTGTGCAGGGGTCAGAGAATGGCTCTATGCATTGTGCAGGGGTCAGAGGATGGCTCTATGTGTTGTGCAGGGGTTAGAGGATGGCTCTATGTATTGTGCAGGGGTCAGAGGATGGCTCTATGTATTGTGCAGGGGTCAGAGGATGGCTCTATGCATTGTGCCGGGGTCGGAGAATGGCTCTGTGATGTGCAGGGGTCAGAGGATGACACTGTGTATTGTGCAGGGGTCACACGATGGCTCTATGTATTGTGCAGGGTCAGAGGATGGCTCTATGCAGTGTGCAGGGGTCAGAGAATGGCTCTATGTGTTGTCAGGGATCAGAGAATAGCTCTATGTATTTTGCAGGGGTCATAGGATGTTTTATGTATTGTGCAGGGGTCAGAGGATGGCTCTGTGTATTGCGCAGGGGTTTAGAGGATGTCTTTCTGTCTTGTGCAGGGGTCAGAGGATGGCTCTATTTATTGTGCAGGGGTCAAAGGATGGCTCTATATATTGTGCAGGGTCAATGGATCGCTCTATGTATTGTGCAGTGGCCAGAGAATGGCTCTATATATTGTGCAGGGGTCAGAGAATGGCTCTATATATTGTGCAAGGGTCAGAGAATGGCTCTGTGTATTGTGCAGGGGTCAGAGGATGGCTCTGTGTATGGTTTAGGGGACAGAGGATGGCCTCTGTGTTGTACAGGGTCAGAGGATGGCTCTCTGTGTTGTGCTGAGGTCAGAGGATGACCTCTGTGTTGTACAGGGTCAGAGAATTGCTCTATGTATTGTGCAGGGGTCAGAGGATGGCTCTATGTGTTGTGCAGGGGTCAGAGGATGGCTCTATGTATTGTGCAGGGGTCAGAGGATGGCTCTCTGTGTTGTGCATGGGTTAGAGGATGGCTCTATATATTGTGCAGGGGTCAGAGGATGGCTCTATAAATTGTGCAGAGGTCAGAGGATGGCTCTTTATATTGTGCAGTGTCAAAGGATGGCTCTATGTATTGTGCAGGGGTCAGAGAATGGCTCTATATATTGTGCAAGGGTCAGAGGATTACTTTATGTATTGTGCAGGGTTCAGAGGATGGCTCTGTGTATTGTGCAGGGATCACACATTGGCTCTTTGTATGGTGCAGGGGTCAGAGAATGGCCTCTGTGTTGTACAGGGTGGGAGGATGGCTCTCTTTTTTGTGCATGGTCAAAGGATGGCTCTCTGTATTGTGCTGAGGTCAGAAGATAAACTCTGTGTTGTACAGGGTCAGAAGATTGCTTTATGTATTGTGCAGGCGTCGGAGGATGGCTCTATGCATTGCGCAGGGGTCAGAGAATGGCTCTCTATGTTGTGCAGAGGTCAGGGATCGGCTCTATGTATTGTGCAGGGGTCAGAGGATGGCTCTATGTGTTGTGCAGGGGTCAGAGACTGGCTCTATATATTGTGCAAGGGTCAGAGGATGACTCTATGTATTGTGCATGGGTCAGAGCATTTCTCTGTGTATTGTGCAGGGGTCACACGATGGTCTGTGTAAGGTGCAGGGGTCAGAGAATGGCCTCTGTGTTGTACAGGGTCAGAGGATGGCTCTCTTTGTTGTGCATGGTTAAAGGATGGCTCTCTGTGTTGTTCAGGGGTTAGAGGATGGCTCTATATATTGTGCAGGGGTCAGAGGATGGCTCTATAAATTGTGCAGAGGTCAGAGGATGGCTCTTTATATTGTGCAGTGTCAAAGGATGGCTCTATGTATTGTGCAGGGGTCAGAGAATGGCTCTATATATTGTGCAAGGGTCAGAGGATTACTTTATGTATGGTGCAGGGGTCAGAGAATGGCCTCTGTGTTGTACAGGGTGGGAGGATGGCTCTCTTTGTTGTGCATGGTCAAAGGATGGCTCTCTGTTTTGTGTTGAGGTCAGAAGATAAACTCTGTGTTGTACAGGGTCAGAAGATTGCTTTATGTATTGTGCAGGCGTCGGAGGATGGCTCTATGTTATGTGCAGGGTCAAAGGATGGCTCTCTGTGTTTTGCAGGGGTCAGAGGATGGCTCTATGTATTGTGCAGGGGTCAGAGGAAGGCTCTATGTATTGTGTACGGGTCAGAGAATGGCTCTATGTGTTGTCAGGGGTCAGAGAATAGCTCTATAAATTTTGCAGGGGTCATAGGATGTTTTATGTCTTGTGCAGGGTTCAGGGGGTGGCTCTGTGTATTGTGCAGGGGTTTAGAGGATGTCTTTCTGTCTTGTGCAGGGGTCAGAGGATCGCTCTATTTATTGTGCAGGGGTCAAAGGATGGCTCTATATATTTTGCAGGTCAAAGGATGGCTCTATGTATTGTGCAGGGGTCAGAGAATGGCTCTATATATTGTGCAAGGGTCAGAGGATGACTCCATGTATTGTGCAGGGGTCAGAGGATGGCTCTGTGTATGGTGCAGGGGTCAGAGGATGGCCTCTGTGTTGTACAGGGTCAGAGAATTGCTCTATGTATTGTGCAGGGGTCAGAGGATGGCTCTATATATTGTGCAGGGGTCAGATGATGGCTCTATGCATTGCTCAGGGGTCAGAGAATGGCTCTCTATGTTGTGCAGAGGTCAGGGATCGGCTCTATGTATTGTGCAGGGGTCAGAGGATGGCTCTATGTATTGTGCATGGGTCAGAGCATTTCTCTGTGTATTGTGCAGGGGTCATACGATGGTCTGTGTAAGGTGCAGGGGTCAGAGAATGGCCTCTGTGTTGTACAGGGTCAGAGGATGGCTCTCTTTGTTGTGCATGGTTAAAGGATGGCTCTCTGTGTTGTGCTGAGGTCAGAGGATGAACTCTGTGTTGTACAGGGTCAGAGGATTGCTCTATGTATTGTGCAGGCGTTGGAGGATGGCTCTATGCATTGCGCAGGTGTCAGAGGATGGCTCTCTGTGTTATGCAGGGGTCAGATGATGGCTCTATGTATTGTGCAGGGGTCAGAGGATGGCTCTATGGGTTGTGCAGGGGTCAGAGGATGGCTCTATGTATTGTGCATGGGTCAGAGCATTTCTCTGTGTATTGTGCAGGGGTCATACGATGGTCTGTGTAAGGTGCGGGGGTCAGAGAATGGCCTCTGTGTTGTACAGGGTCAGAGGATGGCTCTCTTTGTTGTGCATGGTTAAAGGATGGCTCTCTGTGTTGTGCTGAGGTCAGAGGATGAACTCTGTGTTGTACATTTTAGAGGATTGCTCTATGTATTGTGCAGGCGTTGGAGGATGGCTCTATGCATTGCGTAGGTGTCAGAGGATGGCTCTCTGTGTTGTGCAGGGGTCAGATGATGGCTCTATGTATTGTGCAGGGGTCAGAGGATGGCTCTATGTGTTGTGCAGGGGTCAGAGGATGGCTCTATGTATTGTGCAGGGGTCAGAGGATGGCTCTATGTATTTTGCAGGGGTCAGAGGATGGCTCTATGTATTGTGCAGGGTTCAGAGGATGGCTCTATGCATTGCGCAGGTGTCAGAGGATGGCTCTCTGTGTTGTGCAGGGGTTAGATGATGGCTCTATGTATTGTGCAGGGGTCAGAGGATGGCTCTATGTGTTGTGCAGGGGTCAGAGGATGGCTCTATGTATTGTGCAGGGGTCAGAGGATGGCTCTATGTATTTTGCAGGGGTCAGAGGATGGCTCTATGTATTGTGCAGGGTTCAGAGGATGGCTCTATGCATTGCGCAGGGGTCAGAGGATGGCTCTGTGTATTGCACAGGGGTTTAGAGGATAGCTCTATGTTTTGCACAGGGTACAGAGGATGGCTTTATGTATTGTGCAGGGATCAGAGGATTACCTCTCTAGTGTACAGTGTCAGAGGATGGCTCTCTGTGCTGTGCAGGAGTCAGAGGATGGCTCTATGTATTGTGCAGGGGTCAGAGGATGGCTCTATGCATTGCGCAGGCATAAAAGGATAGCTCTCTGTGTTGTGCAGGGGTCAGAGGATGGCTCTATGTAATGTGCAGGGGTCACAGGATGGCTCTATGTATTGAGCAGGGGTCAGAGGATGGCCTCTGTTTTGTACAGGGTCAGAGGATGGCTCTTTGTATTCTGCAAGGGTCAGAGGATGACCTCTTTGTTGTACAGGGTCAGAGGATGGCTCTCTGTGTTGTGCAGGGGTCACAGGATGGCTCTATGTATTGTGCAGCGATCAGAGGATGGCTCTATGTATTGTGCAGGGGTCAGAGGATGGCTTTCTGTCTTGTGCAGGGTCAGAGGATGGCTCTCTGTGTTGTGCAGGGTCAGAGGATGGCTCTCTGTGTTGTACAGGGGTCAGAGGATGGCTCGATATATATTGTGCAAGGGTCAGAGGATGGCTCCATGTATTGTGCAGGGGTCAGAGGATGGCTCTGTGTATTGTGCAGGGGTCACACGATAGCTCTGTGTATGGTGCAGGGGTCAGAGGATGGCCTCTGTGTTATGCAGGGTCAAAGGATGGCTCTCTGTGTTGTGCAGAGGTCAGAGGATGACCTATGTGTTGTACAGGGTCAGAGGATGTCTCTATGTATTGTGCAGGGGTCAGAGGATGGCTCTATGTGTTGTGCAGGGGTCAGAGGATGGCCTCTCTAGTGTACAGGGTCAGAGGATGGCTCTCTGTGCTGTGCAGGAGTCAGAGGATGACTCTCTGTGCTGTGCAGAAGTCAGAGGATGATTTTATGTATTGTGCAGGAGTCAGAGGATGGCTCTCTGTATTGTGCAGGGGTCAGAGGATGGCTCAATATATTGTGCAGGGTCAAAGGGTGGCTCTATGTATTGTGCAGGGATCAAAGGATGGCTCTATGTATTGTGCAGGGGGCATAGGATGGCTCTATGTGTTGTTTAGGGGTTAGAGGATGACTCTATGTATTGTGCCGGAGTCAGAGGATGGCTCTATGTTTTGTGCAAGGGTCAGAGGATGGCTATATATATTGTGCAGGGTCAAAGGATGGCTCTATGTATTGTACACGGGTCATAGGATGTCTCTATATATTGCACAGGTGTCAGAGAATGGCTCTTTGTATTGTGCAGGGGTCAGAGGATGGCTCTATATATTGTGCAGGGTCAAAGGATGGCTCTATGTATTGTGCAGGGGTCAGAGGATGGCTCTATATATTGTGCAAGGGTCAGAGGATGGCCTCTGTATTGTACAGGGTCAGAGGATGGCTCTCTGTGCTGTGCAGGAGTCAGAGGATGGCTCTATGTATTGTGCAGGGGTCAGAGGATGGCTATATGTATTGTGCAGGGGTCAGAGGATGACTTTCTATCTTGTGCAGGGTCTGAGGATGGCTCTCTGTGTTGTGCAGGGTCAGAGGATGGCTCTCTGTGTTGTGCAGGGGTCAGAGGATGGCTCTATATATTGTGCAGGGGTCAGAGGATGGCTCTTTATATTGTACAGGGTCAGAGGATGGCTCTCTGTGTTGTGCAGAGTCAGAGGATGACCTCTGTGTTGTACAGGGTTAGAAGATGGTTCTATGTATTGTGCAGGGGTCAGAGGATGGTGCTATGTGTTGTGCAGGGGTCAGAGGATGGCTCTATGTATTGTGCAGGGGTTCAGAGGATGGCTCTATGTAATGTTTAGAGGTCAGAGGATGGCTCTATGTATTGTGCAGGAGTCAGAGGATGGCTCTATGCATTGCGCAGGTGTCAGAGGATGGCTCTCTGTGTTGTGCAGGGATCAGATGATGGCTTTCTGTGTTGTGCAGGGGTCAGAGGATGGCTCTATGTGTTGTGCAGGGGTCAGAGGATGGCTCTATATATTGTGCAGGGGTCAGAGGTTGCTTTATGTATTGTGCTGGGGTCAGAGGATGGTTCTGTGTATTGCGGAGGGGTCAGAGGATGGCTCTTTGTATTGAGCAGGGTTCAGAAGATGGCTTTATGTATTGTGCAGGGGTCAGGGGATTGCCTTTATGTTTTGCATGACAAGAGGATGGCTCTTTATGTTGTATATGGATAAGTGAAGGCGTTACCTATTGTGCAGCGGTCAGGTGAAGATTTTCTTTACTATGGGATTCTCTATCATGTGTAGGGGTCACTAGAAGATTTTTTGTGTGGTGCAGGTTTCACTAAAAGGCTCTATTTTGTATAGAGATCAGAGCAGAGGTTGGAATGTGAGAGAATAGCTGGTGAGCTGGGTGGCATGTGAGGGAAAAGCTGGTAGACATGGTGTAACGTGAGCGAAAAGCTGTTTGTTATGAGGTAGCATGTGATAGAATAGCTGGTGTGCAGGGCAGATTTTAGAAGCTTATGGTCAGGAAGTGGCATGTGAGAGAAAATCTAGTTGATAGGTGATGGCATATAAAAAAGTAGCTGGTCAGCAAGGGCCCATATGTGTGAAAGGCTGATGAGCAGGAGATGGCATGTGAGAAAAGTGGGTGTCATGTGAGAGAACCTGGTTGGCAGTGGGAGGGGCATGTAATAATTTAGGGGGCAGGGTGGCATGTGATAGAGAATTGTTGGCGGGCACAGGGTGGGTGATTTCGCATTTAGATACATAGAATTTGAAAATAATAAACATTTTAACTTTACAAAAAGCTATGAAATTCCATAGACAAAAAAACCTTATGGTTTAACATGTCCGATTAAGGTTCCTTACACACCATCTAAAAGATAAAAAAAACTATTGAAACTCTTTCACTCAAACTCCAAAAAGCAATGAAATTACGACGATTAAGGCAGAAGCCTTAATGGACGTATTCCTTGAGCAATACAGACATGGTATGCCATCACATCCTGCGGTTAGCTGCAGATTCAGCACTATCATGTAGTTAGATTGCTGTCACTCACAAAATGGTGGATCTGCTAATTGACAGATTTGTGTGTTCACTGGAATACACACATACAGTACTATTACATTTTCTTAGTTTAGCTTTATCGTAGTTTAGGGCCTGGTTGTCTTAGATAGAGACAGTAAAGCAACTTCATAAAAAATTAGAACTAAAAAATAACAATAGAGTTAAATTAAATTGATGTATAAACCTCTACTTAGTTTGGTTTTTAGTAAGCAATGTCTGACATTACATTCTTTCACAAGCCCTAAGCTAACTTTTAAGGATACATAAAGCCATCAAGACTATTTTAGTAAATTGCAGTAATAGTGTAATCCAAATGCATAGAGAGGTTTTATTAAGGGATCCATCAGCCACAGGAACCATATTTGGTGAGGAGGAATGTATTGCAGATATATTTTAGGATTAGGCACAATATTGGAGGGAGGAATGCTCTACATGGCTCTGTCAGGAGCGGTAGTATGTTGAGTGGAGGGATATTCTGCAGGGATCTTTCGGGATTAGATACTGTTTGGTGATGAGCTAAGTTCTGCATGTATCTTTTAGGAGCAGGCACAGTCTTGGAGGGAGAAATGCTCTGCAGGGGTATGTCAGGAGCAAGTATTGTGTTTCAGGAGGAGGAATATTCTGTAGGCATCTGCTGGGAGCAGGTACAGTATTGGTGGGAGGAATGCTCTGCAGGGATCTGTCAGGAGGGGGTAGTATGTTGAGTGTAAGGATGTTCTGCAGGGGCCTGTCAGCTGCAGGAAGTGTTTTGGGTGGAGGAATGCTCTGCAGTGATCTTTCGGGAGCAGATATTGTTTGGTGATGAGCTATGTTCTGCAGGTATCTTTAATAAGCAGGCACAGTCTTGGAGGGAGAAATGCTCTGTAGGAATTTTGTAGTTCTAATTTTTTATAAAGTTGCTTTACTGTTTCTTTCTAAGACACCCAGGCCCTAAACTAAGATAAAGCTAAACTAAGAAAATGTAATAGTACTATATGTGTGTATTCCAGTGAACACACAAATCTGTGAATTAGCAGATCCATCATGTTGTGAGTGACAGCAATCTCACTACATGATAGTGCTGAATCTGCAGCTAACCGCAGGATGTGATGGCATACCATGTCTGTATTGCTCAAGGAACACGTCCATTAAGGCTTCTGCCTTAATCGTCGTAATTTCATTGCTTTTTGGAGTTTGAGTGAAAGAGTTTCAATAGTTTTTTTTATCTTTTAGATGGTGTGTAAGGAACCTTAATCGGACATGTTAAACCGTAAGGTTTTTTGTCTATGGAGTATATATAACTATAAAACCAAATACCATTCGCTCATAAACGACACTGGAATGGAACCATTATAAATATGCAATATATAAATAGATGAATGCAAAAGTGCGAGTGTATGCGCGCGCGTTTTATCGTGTATGTATGTATGTATGAATCTGCTACTCATCAGGATAGCCACTGTCTTGATCTTGTTTTCTCTAGACTATGCTCAGTTTCTGATTTCCTTAACACTTTTTTTCCAGTCTCGGATCATCACCTTATTAGCTACTCGCTCACCCCCAGTTCTTTACCCTCCCCAGTGTCAATCTCTTCCAAGCCTCCTCACAACCGCAGGATAATCAACTCTATTGATCTTCAACAGTTTTCCACCTCTCTCCAACACCTTCTCTCCACAATTTCTACATGGCTCTATGTATTGTGCAGGGGTCAGAGGAAGGCTCTATGCAGTGTTCAGGGGTCAGAGAATGGCTCTATGTGTTGTCAGGGGTCAGAGAATAGCTCTATATATTTTGCAGGGGTCATAGGATGTTTTATGTATTGTACAGGGGTCAGAGGATGGCTCTATTTATTGTGCAGGGGTCAAAGGATGGCTATATATATTGTACAGGGTCAATGGATGGCTCTATATATTGTGCAGGGGCCAGAGAAAGGCTCAATGTATTGTGCAAGGGTCAGAGGATGACTCCATGTATTGTGCAGGGGTCAAAGGATGGCTCTGTGTATGGTGCAGGGGTCAGAGGATGGCCTCTGTGTTGTACAGGGTCAGAGGATGGCTCTCTTTGTTGTGCAGGGTCAAAGGATGGCTCTCTGTGTTGTGCTGAGGTCAGAGGATGACCTCTGTGTTGTACAGCTTCAGAGAATTGCTCTATGTATTGTGCAGGGGTCAGAGGATAGCTCTATGTGTTGTGCAGGGGTCAGAGGATGGCTCTATGTATTTTGCAGGGGTCAGAAGATGGCTCTAAGTATTGTGCAGGGGTCAGAGGATGGCTCTATGTATTGTGCAGGGGTCAGAGGATGGCTCTAGATATTGTGCAGGTGTCAGAGGATGGCTCTATGCATTGCGCAGGGATCAGAGAATGGCTCTCTGTGTTGTGCAGGGGTCAGAGAATGGCTCTATGCATTGTGCAGGGGTCAGAGGATGGCTCTATGTGTTGTGCAGGGGTTAGAGGATGGCTCTATGTATTGTGCAGGGGTCAGAGGATGGCTCTATGTATTGTGCAGGGGTCAGAGGATGGCTCTGTGTATTGCGCAGGGGTTTAGAGGATGTCTTTCTGTCTTGTGCAGGGGTCAGAGGATGGCTCTATTTATTGTGCAGGGGTCAAAGGATGGCTCTATATATTGTGCAGGGTCAATGGATCGCTCTATGTATTGTGCAGTGGCCAGAGAATGGCTCTATATATTGTGCAGGGGTCAGAGAATGGCTCTATATATTGTGCAAGGGTCAGAGAATGGCTCTGTGTATTGTGCAGGGGTCAGAGGATGGCTCTGTGTATGGTTTAGGGGACAGAGGATGGCCTCTGTGTTGTACAGGGTCAGAGGATGGCTCTCTGTGTTGTGCTGAGGTCAGAGGATGACCTCTGTGTTGTACAGGGTCAGAGAATTGCTCTATGTATTGTGCAGGGGTCAGAGGATGGCTCTATGTGTTGTGCAGGGGTCAGAGGATGGCTCTATGTATTGTGCAGGGGTCAGAGGATGGCTCTCTGTGTTGTGCATGGGTTAGAGGATGGCTCTATATATTGTGCAGGGGTCAGAGGATGGCTCTATAAATTGTGCAGAGGTCAGAGGATGGCTCTTTATATTGTGCAGTGTCAAAGGATGGCTCTATGTATTGTGCAGGGGTCAGAGAATGGCTCTATATATTGTGCAAGGGTCAGAGGATTACTTTATGTATTGTGCAGGGTTCAGAGGATGGCTCTGTGTATTGTGCAGGGATCACACATTGGCTCTTTGTATGGTGCAGGGGTCAGACAATGGCCTCTGTGTTGTACAGGGTGGGAGGATGGCTCTCTTTTTTGTGCATGGTCAAAGGATGGCTCTCTGTATTGTGCTGAGGTCAGAAGATAAACTCTGTGTTGTACAGGGTCAGAAGATTGCTTTATGTATTGTGCAGGCGTCGGAGGATGGCTCTATGCATTGCGCAGGGGTCAGAGAATGGCTCTCTATGTTGTGCAGAGGTCAGGGATCGGCTCTATGTATTGTGCAGGGGTCAGAGGATGGCTCTATGTGTTGTGCAGGGGTCAGAGACTGGCTCTATATATTGTGCAAGGGTCAGAGGATGACTCTATGTATTGTGCATGGGTCAGAGCATTTCTCTGTGTATTGTGCAGGGGTCACACGATGGTCTGTGTAAGGTGCAGGGGTCAGAGAATGGCCTCTGTGTTGTACAGGGTCAGAGGATGGCTCTCTTTGTTGTGCATGGTTAAAGGATGGCTCTCTGTGTTGTTCAGGGGTTAGAGGATGGCTCTATATATTGTGCAGGGGTCAGAGGATGGCTCTATAAATTGTGCAGAGGTCAGAGGATGGCTCTTTATATTGTGCAGTGTCAAAGGATGGCTCTATGTATTGTGCAGGGGTCAGAGAATGGCTCTATATATTGTGCAAGGGTCAGAGGATTACTTTATGTATGGTGCAGGGGTCAGAGAATGGCCTCTGTGTTGTACAGGGTGGGAGGATGGCTCTCTTTGTTGTGCATGGTCAAAGGATGGCTCTCTGTTTTGTGTTGAGGTCAGAAGATAAACTCTGTGTTGTACAGGGTCAGAAGATTGCTTTATGTATTGTGCAGGCGTCGGAGGATGGCTCTATGTTATGTGCAGGGTCAAAGGATGGCTCTCTGTGTTTTGCAGGGGTCAGAGGATGGCTCTATGTATTGTGCAGGGGTCAGAGGAAGGCTCTATGTATTGTGTACGGGTCAGAGAATGGCTCTATGTGTTGTCAGGGGTCAGAGAATAGCTCTATAAATTTTGCAGGGGTCATAGGATGTTTTATGTCTTGTGCAGGGTTCAGGGGGTGGCTCTGTGTATTGTGCAGGGGTTTAGAGGATGTCTTTCTGTCTTGTGCAGGGGTCAGAGGATCGCTCTATTTATTGTGCAGGGGTCAAAGGATGGCTCTATATATTTTGCAGGTCAAAGGATGGCTCTATGTATTGTGCAGGGGTCAGAGAATGGCTCTATATATTGTGCAAGGGTCAGAGGATGACTCCATGTATTGTGCAGGGGTCAGAGGATGGCTCTGTGTATGGTGCAGGGGTCAGAGGATGGCCTCTGTGTTGTACAGGGTCAGAGAATTGCTCTATGTATTGTGCAGGGGTCAGAGGATGGCTCTATGTATTGTGCAGGGGTCAGAGGATGGATCTATGTATTGTGCAGGGGTCAGAGGATGGCTCTATATATTGTGCAGGGATCAGATGATGGCTCTATGCATTGCTCAGGGGTCAGAGAATGGCTCTCTATGTTGTGCAGAGGTCAGGGATCGGCTCTATGTATTGTGCAGGGGTCAGAGGATGGCTCTATGTATTGTGCATGGGTCAGAGCATTTCTCTGTGTATTGTGCAGGGGTCATACGATGGTCTGTGTAAGGTGCAGGGGTCAGAGAATGGCCTCTGTGTTGTACAGGGTCAGATGATGGCTCTCTTTGTTGTGCATGGTTAAAGGATGGCTCTCTGTGTTGTGCTGAGGTCAGAGGATGAACTCTGTGTTGTACAGGGTCAGAGGATTGCTCTATGTATTGTGCAGGCGTTGGAGGATGGCTCTATGCATTGCGCAGGTGTCAGAGGATGGCTCTCTGTGTTATGCAGGGGTCAGATGATGGCTCTATGTATTGTGCAGGGGTCAGAGGATGGCTCTATGTGTTGTGCAGGGGTCAGAGGATGGCTCTATGTATTGTGCATGGGTCAGAGCATTTCTCTGTGTATTGTGCAGGGGTCATACGATGGTCTGTGTAAGGTGCGGGGGTCAGAGAATGGCCTCTGTGTTGTACAGGGTCAGAGGATGGCTCTCTTTGTTGTGCATGGTTAAAGGATGGCTCTCTGTGTTGTGCTGAGGTCAGAGGATGAACTCTGTGTTGTACATTTTAGAGGATTGCTCTATGTATTGTGCAGGCGTTGGAGGATGGCTCTATGCATTGCGTAGGTGTCAGAGGATGGCTCTCTGTGTTGTGCAGGGGTCAGATGATGGCTCTATGTATTGTGCAGGGGTCAGAGGATGGCTCTATGTGTTGTGCAGGGGTCAGAGGATGGCTCTATGTATTGTGCAGGGGTCAGAGGATGGCTCTATGTATTTTGCAGGGGTCAGAGGATGGCTCTATGTATTGTGCAGGGTTCAGAGGATGGCTCTATGCATTGCGCAGGTGTCAGAGGATGGCTCTCTGTGTTGTGCAGGGGTTAGATGATGGCTCTATGTATTGTGCAGGGATCAGAGGATGGCTCTATGTGTTGTGCAGGGGTCAGAGGATGGCTCTATGTATTGTGCAGGGGTCAGAGGATGGCTCTATGTATTTTGCAGGGGTCAGAGGATGGCTCTATGTATTGTGCAGGGTTCAGAGGATGGCTCTATGCATTGCGCAGGGGTCAGAGGATGGCTCTGTGTATTGCACAGGGGTTTAGAGGATAGCTCTATGTTTTGCACAGGGTACAGAGGATGGCTTTATGTATTGTGCAGGGATCAGAGGATTACCTCTCTAGTGTACAGTGTCAGAGGATGGCTCTCTGTGCTGTGCAGGAGTCAGAGGATGGCTCTATGTATTGTGCAGGGGTCAGAGGATGGCTCTATGCATTGCGCAGGCATAAAAGGATAGCTCTCTGTGTTGTGCAGGGGTCAGAGGATGGCTCTATGTAATGTGCAGGGGTCACAGGATGGATCTGTGTATTGTGCAGGGGTCACAGGATGGCTCTATGTATTGAGCAGGGGTCAGAGGATGGCCTCTGTTTTGTACAGGGTCAGAGGATGGCTCTTTGTATTCTGCAAGGGTCAGAGGATGACCTCTTTGTTGTACAGGGTCAGAGGATGGCTCTCTGTGTTGTGCAGGGGTCACAGGATGGCTCTATGTATTGTGCAGCGATCAGAGGATGGCTCTATGTATTGTGCAGGGGTCAGAGGATGGCTTTCTGTCTTGTGCAGGGTCAGAGGATGGCTCTCTGTGTTGTGCAGGGTCAGAGGATGGCTCTCTGTGTTGTACAGGGGTCAGAGGATGGCTCGATATATATTGTGCAAGGGTCAGAGGATGGCTCCATGTATTGTGCAGGGGTCAGAGGATGGCTCTGTGTATTGTGCAGGGGTCACACGATAGCTCTGTGTATGGTGCAGGGGTCAGAGGATGGCCTCTGTGTTATGCAGGGTCAAAGGATGGCTCTCTGTGTTGTGCAGAGGTCAGAGGATGACCTATGTGTTGTACAGGGTCAGAGGATGTCTCTATGTATTGTGCAGGGGTCAGAGGATGGCTCTATGTGTTGTGCAGGGGTCAGAGGATGGCCTCTCTAGTGTACAGGGTCAGAGGATGGCTCTCTGTGCTGTGCAGGAGTCAGAGGATGACTCTCTGTGCTGTGCAGAAGTCAGAGGATGATTTTATGTATTGTGCAGGAGTCAGAGGATGGCTCTCTGTATTGTGCAGGGGTCAGAGGATGGCTCAATATATTGTGCAGGGTCAAAGGGTGGCTCTATGTATTGTGCAGGGATCAAAGGATGGCTCTATGTATTGTGCAGGGGGCATAGGATGGCTCTATGTGTTGTTTAGGGGTTAGAGGATGACTCTATGTATTGTGCCGGAGTCAGAGGATGGCTCTATGTTTTGTGCAAGGGTCAGAGGATGGCTATATATATTGTGCAGGGTCAAAGGATGGCTCTATGTATTGTACACGGGTCATAGGATGTCTCTATATATTGCACAGGTGTCAGAGAATGGCTCTTTGTATTGTGCAGGGGTCAGAGGATGGCTCTATATATTGTGCAGGGTCAAAGGATGGCTCTATGTATTGTGCAGGGGTCAGAGGATGGCTCTATATATTGTGCAAGGGTCAGAGGATGGCCTCTGTATTGTACAGGGTCAGAGGATGGCTCTCTGTGCTGTGCAGGAGTCAGAGGATGGCTCTATGTATTGTGCAGGGGTCAGAGGATGGCTATATGTATTGTGCAGGGGTCAGAGGATGACTTTCTATCTTGTGCAGGGTCTGAGGATGGCTCTCTGTGTTGTGCAGGGTCAGAGGATGGCTCTCTGTGTTGTGCAGGGGTCAGAGGATGGCTCTATATATTGTGCAGGGGTCAGAGGATGGCTCTTTATATTGTACAGGGTCAGAGGATGGCTCTCTGTGTTGTGCAGAGTCAGAGGATGACCTCTGTGTTGTACAGGGTTAGAAGATGGTTCTATGTATTGTGCAGGGGTCAGAGGATGGTGCTATGTGTTGTGCAGGGGTCAGAGGATGGCTCTATGTATTGTGCAGGGGTTCAGAGGATGGCTCTATGTAATGTTTAGAGGTCAGAGGATGGCTCTATGTATTGTGCAGGAGTCAGAGGATGGCTCTATGCATTGCGCAGGTGTCAGAGGATAGCTCTCTGTGTTGTGCAGGGGTCAGATGATGGCTTTCTGTGTTGTGCAGGGGTCAGAGGATGGCTTTATGTATTGTGCAAATGTCAGAGGATCGCTCCATGTTATGTGCAGGGGTCAGAGGATGGCTCTATGTGTTGTGCAGGGGTCAGAGGATGGCTCTATATATTGTGCAGGGGTCAGAGGTTGCTTTATGTATTGTGCTGGGGTCAGAGGATGGTTCTGTGTATTGCGGAGGGGTCAGAGGATGGCTCTTTGTATTGAGCAGGGTTCAGAAGATGGCTTTATGTATTGTGCAGGGGTCAGGGGATGGCCTTTATGTTTTGCATGACAAGAGGATGGCTCTTTATGTTGTATATGGATAAGTGAAGGCGTTACCTATTGTGCAGCGGTCAGGTGAAGATTTTCTTTACTATGGGATTCTCTATCATGTGTAGGGGTCACTAGAAGATTTTTTGTGTGGTGCAGGTTTCACTAAAAGGCTCTATTTTGTATAGAGATCAGAGCAGAGGTTGGAATGTGAGAGAATAGCTGGTGAGCTGGGTGGCATGTGAGGGAAAAGCTGGTAGACATGGTGTAACGTGAGCGAAAAGCTGTTTGTTATGAGGTAGCATGTGATAGAATAGCTGGTGTGCAGGGCAGATTTTAGAAGCTTATGGTCAGGAAGTGGCATGTGAGAGAAAATCTAGTTGATAGGTGATGGCATATAAAAAAGTAGCTGGTCAGCAAGGGCCCATATGTGTGAAAGGCTGATGAGCAGGAGATGGCATGTGAGAAAAGTGGGTGTCATGTGAGAGAACCTGGTTGGCAGTGGGAGGGGCATGTAATAATTTAGGGGGCAGGGTGGCATGTGATAGAGAATTGTTGGCGGGCACAGGGTGGGTGATTTCGCATTTAGATACATAGAATTTGAAAATAATAAACATTTTAACTTTACAAAAAGCTATGAAATTCCATAGACAAAAAAACCTTATGGTTTAACATGTCCGATTAAGGTTCCTTACACACCATCTAAAAGATAAAAAAAACTATTGAAACTCTTTCACTCAAACTCCAAAAAGCAATGAAATTACGATGATTAAGGCAGAAGCCTTAATGGACGTATTCCTTGAGCAATACAGACATGGTATGCCATCACATCCTGCGGTTAGCTGCATATTCAGCACTATCATGTAGTTAGATTGCTGTCACTCACAAAATGGTGGATCTGCTAATTGACAGATTTGTGTGTTCACTGGAATACACACATACAGTACTATTACATTTTCTTAGTTTAGCTTTATCGTAGTTTAGGGCCTGGTTGTCTTAGATAGAGACAGTAAAGCAACTTCATAAAAAATTAGAACTAAAAAATAACAATAGAATTAAATTAAATTGATGTATAAACCTCTACTTAGTTTGGTTTTTAGTAAGCAATGTCTGACATTACATTCTTTCACAAGCCCTAAGCTAACTTTTAAGGATACATAAAGCCATCAAGACTATTTTAGTAAATTGCAGTAATAGTGTAATCCAAATGCATAGAGAGGTTTTATTAAGGGATCCATCAGCCACAGGAACCATATTTGGTGAGGAGGAATGTATTGCAGATATCTTTTAGGATTAGGCACAATATTGGAGGGAGGAATGCTCTACATGGCTCTGTCAGGAGCGGTAGTATGTTGAGTGGAGGGATATTCTGCAGGGATCTTTCGGGATTAGATACTGTTTGGTGATGAGCTAAGTTCTGCATGTATCTTTTAGGAGCAGGCACAGTCTTGGAGGGAGAAATGCTCTGCAGGGGTATGTCAGGAGCAAGTATTGTGTTTCAGGAGGAGGAATATTCTGTAGGCATCTGCTGGGAGCAGGTACAGTATTGGTGGGAGGAATGCTCTGCAGGGATCTGTCAGGAGGGGGTAGTATGTTGAGTGTAAGGATGTTCTGCAGGGGCCTGTCAGCTGCAGGAAGTGTTTTGGGTGGAGGAATGCTCTGCAGTGATCTTTCGGGAGCAGATATTGTTTGGTGATGAGCTATGTTCTGCAGGTATCTTTAATAAGCAGGCACAGTCTTGGAGGGAGAAATGCTCTGTAGGAATTTTGTAGTTCTAATTTTTTATAAAGTTGCTTTACTGTTTCTTTCTAAGACACCCAGGCCCTAAACTAAGATAAAGCTAAACTAAGAAAATGTAATAGTACTATATGTGTGTATTCCAGTGAACACACAAATCTGTGAATTAGCAGATCCATCATGTTGTGAGTGACAGCAATCTCACTACATGATAGTGCTGAATCTGCAGCTAACCGCAGGATGTGATGGCATACCATGTCTGTATTGCTCAAGGAACACGTCCATTAAGGCTTCTGCCTTAATCGTCGTAATTTCATTGCTTTTTGGAGTTTGAGTGAAAGAGTTTCAATAGTTTTTTTTATCTTTTAGATGGTGTGTAAGGAACCTTAATCGGACATGTTAAACCGTAAGGTTTTTTGTCTATGGAGTATATATAACTATAAAACCAAATACCATTCGCTCATAAACGACACTGGAATGGAACCATTATAAATATGCAATATATAAATAGATGAATGCAAAAGTGCGAGTGTATGCGCGCGCGTTTTATCGTGTATGTATGTATGTATGAATCTGCTACTCATCAGGATAGCCACTGTCTTGATCTTGTTTTCTCTAGACTATGCTCAGTTTCTGATTTCCTTAACACTTTTTTTCCAGTCTCGGATCATCACCTTATTAGCTACTCGCTCACCCCCAGTTCTTTACCCTCCCCAGTGTCAATCTCTTCCAAGCCTCCTCACAACCGCAGGATAATCAACTCTATTGATCTTCAACAGTTTTCCACCTCTTTCCAACACCTTCTCTCCACAATTTCTACATTCTCCTCCCCTGATCGGAGAGTACCCCATTTTCACCAAACCCTAGCAACTGCCCTTGATCAAGTGGCTCCAGCGACAGTACATACTCCGCGTAGACTTCTTTGCCAACCGTGGCACACTAAAGTAACACGAAATCTACAAAAACTTTCTCGTAAAGCAGAACATCACTGGCGTAAATATTGTACCCCTGATAATTTCATCACATATACTGGTATCTACCACTCCTATAGAAATCTCTGGACACTGCAAACATACATAATTCCAATCTCTCATCTATACTCAGGCTTCTAACCCCAAATGCATTTTAACACATTTAAATCTCTTCTCAATCCTCCCACCCCAAATCCTCCCACTACCATCAGTGCCCAGGATCTTGCTTCCTATTTCAAGGGCAAAATAGATAAGATCAGACTTGAAATGGTATCATCTCCCTCGACAAGCAATCAGCTCAATTCCTTTGTAGCACCCTCTGACACTCTCTTTTCATATAATTCCACAAATGAAGAGGAAGTTTCTAATCTCTTATCATCTTCCTACTCTACCTCCTGTCCTCTTGATCCCATTCCCTCACAAATTAGTAGGTCCCTGTCTCCTGTGCTCATTCCCCCTCTAACTAAAATCTGTAATCTATCTTTTTCTACTGGTATTTATCCATCATTATTCAAGCATGCAGTGATTACACTCCAAAAACATACTGCTAGGTTAATTGGCTGCTATCAAAAATTGTTCCTAGTTTTTGTCTGTCTGTCTCCCTGTCTGTCTATCTCCCTCTTTGTCTGTCTGTGTGTGTCTATATTAGGGAATTTAGATTGTAAGCTCCAATGGGGCAGGGACTGATGTGAATGAGTTCTCTGTGCAGCGCTGCGGAATTAGTGGCACTATATAAATATATGATGATGATGACGATGATTACACCCATTTTAAAAAAAACAAATTCTGACCCAAACTCTCTCTCAAATTACCGCCCCATCTCTCAGCTCCCATTCCCGTCCAAGCTTCTCGAGAGAATTGCCTACACTTGCCTCACAAACTTTCTTGCATCAAACAACCTACTGGATTCTCTTCAGTCAGGCTTTCGATTTCAACACTCCACAGAGACTGCGCTGACCAAGGTTGTCAATGATTTGATCGCAGCAAAAAGCAAAAGCCATTACTCTCTTCTAATTCTCCTGGGTCTCTCTGCTGCATTTGACACCGTTGACCACTCTCTACTTATACAAACGCTACAATCCCTAGGTCTTGAAGGCACTGTCCTATCCTGTTTCTCATCGTACCTATCTAATCGCTCTTTCAGTGTTAATTTCTCTGGATCCACATCTGCTCTGCTTCCTTTATCAGTTGGAGTACCACAAGGCTCAGTCCTAGGTCCTCTGCTATTCTCTATCTATACCACTTCTCTTGGAAAACTAATAAGCTCCTTTGGATTTCAGTATCATCTCTATGCGGATGATACACAAATCTATCTAACCTTTCCTGATCTTTCACCATCTGTGTTGTCTCGCGTTACTGACTGTCTTTCTGCCATTTCATCTTGGATGTCTTCTCGCCAACTCAAACTCAATCTTTCAAAAACTGAATTAATAATATTCCCAGCCAAAAACAGAAGCTTCCTGCCTGACATTTCTATTTATGTTGATAACATGACCATAAATTTTACCAAGCAAGCTCGCTGCCTAGATGTAATCTTTGACTCACAACTATCATTTTTTCCCCACATCGACTTTAAATCTAAATCATGTTACATACATCTAAAGAACATTTCCATAATACACACATATCTCACACAAGACACTGCAAAAACCTTAATTCATGCACTCATCATCTTCCGTATTGACTAATGTAATTTCCTCCTTACTGGTCTTCCCAAAGTTAGACTTGAACCCCTACAATCTATTTTGCACGCAGCAGCTAAATTGATTTTCCTTGCAAACCGTTTTTCCTCTGCTGAGCCACTCTGTCAGTCTCTATATTGGTTGTCTGTATTTCCAATATCCAATATAAAATTCTTCTACTAACATACAAAGCCGTCAACAAAATTGCACCGACATACATCTCCTTACTTGTCTCAAAATATCTCCCAACTCGACACCTCCATTCTGCACAAGATCTACGTCTCTCTTCCACTCTCATCACATCCTCCCATTCCCAGTTACAGGCCTTTTTTCGGGCTGCACCCACTTTGTGGAATTCCCTCCCTCACACAGTAAGACATTTTTATAGTCTTCAAACCTTCAAGCGTTCTTTGAAAACCCACCTCTTCAGGCAAGCTTATGATATTCCTCAACCACCATCTTAATCTCCCTAGGCTACCCTATTACCACCCTCTACACAGCTAACACAAGACAACAACCCTCTGACCAACATTGCTGTGTGACTGATCACACAGCCCACTCAATTCTTTTACTGTTGCATGCTAGCTGGTCCAGAGTGCAATATGATGTAGCATGCGCCCTTGTGTTTTAAACTCCCATTGTCCCATAGATTGTAAGCTTGTGAGCAGGGTTCTCTTACCTCTCTGTCTGTATGTATTACCCAGTATTGTTTTATTAATGTTTGTTCCAAAATGTAAAGTGCTACAGAATTTGCTGGCGCTATATAAATAAATATTGATTATGATGATTCTACTAACAACCATGTCTATTTCTATACTTTACAATATCACTCCTATTAATGGTGATTTTGAGTCAATATATGTACTCGAATCGATTAGAATGTTGAAGCAGGGAGTGGAAAGCTGTTTGCTTTCCACCTACACTTTCCCATGTATTAAAACCTCATTGTGAAATATTGGATAATGAATGTCGATCCTAAGATTGAATAGTGGGACGCAATATGCTTTGCAAACCCCACTTCCGGTATCGGACAAAAACTCCCAAACTGAGTCCTGGAATGCAAATGCGTTCCAAATCAAACTTTCGGTTATCGGAATAAGTGTTAAAATGAAGTGCTATGTAATACAATTTGTTGGTATATGTTATGGTAAACTGAGGTAAAAGCACTTTTGGATATATTTAGAGTGGTTGAAATATCTCTATAGGGAGTGTATGGTACTTACCAAAGGCGAGACATTTCCAGCAATAAGAAAAATAAAAATAAAATAAAAAATATAAAAAAAATTAAATTGGACAATTTATTTATCATGAAACTATAACTTGTACACATTTGGACATAGTGTTGTATATGTATCAAATATGCTATATGTCATTGGAATAAATACTACTGCTCTGTTGATACATAATAATACATCAGGACATAAAGATATATATTGAATCCTTGATGTATCTATATTAAATAATGATGTAGCGAATCTTAAAGGAGAATAAATATAGGAAAAAACAGAGAAACAACAAGTAAATGCTCAATTTAAGAACCATTTCAGTTCAAATTCTACATTTAAACTATTGGGAATTAAGGTACTAAGATTATAGATCCATGTAATTTCAGATGTCGCTAGTCTATTATTAAGGTTCGTATACTTCCAATTGGGAAGTATTGCTTGAACACTCCAAAAATCAACAATATATTTAGGGGAACTATTATGGCAAGATTTGCAATGAGAGGAAACAGAGTGTGTTTCTTTTGCTACCTTAATATTATACAGATGTTCTTATATACGTTTTATTAGGGTTCTTGATGTCTTACCTACATACAGTAGGCCACATGTGCATTTTAAAATATAAATCACATTCTTCGTATTACAAGTAATAAACTTGTTAATTTGATAGTTCTTTCCTTGATGTGAAAATTCTTTAATATTTAAAGTGTCAGCTTTAATCGTTTTACAACCTACACATTCTCCACACCTGAAAAAACCTTCTAGTTTTGATGAAATTCCTTCGAGGGTTCTCTTTTGGTGGACCTCTAATTAGTTTATCTTTCAGTGTTGGTGCCCTTTTATATGTGAAAACTTTTTTTTCTGGTAATATTTTTTGTAAGACTGGATCTTTATGTAATAGATTCCAGTGTTTCTTTACAGTTTTTCAAAATGTCTATATTGTTGACCATATTGTGTAGTAAATGGAAACTCCATTTTTTTTAACTTCAGTTTTTGAATTCTTTTCATCAATTTTTTTTTAATGATTTTTAAGTAGGTCTCCTCTCTCTGTTTTTATCATTGTATTTTGTGCTTTTTTTTAGCTCTTCCACTGTATATCCCTTATCTATAAATTCAAATTCCATCCTGTCTAACTGATCATTTAAGATTTTTTCATGTGTACAGTTTCTTTTTACCTTTAACAATTGACTAAATGGTACCCCCTGGGGCTGCACATTCTGGAACAGATTGGATCCCAAAGATACCATCTGAAGGACCAGAGGAACTTCATTGCACAGTCACAATAGTTAAAAGCCTTTATAACATATGTGTTGGCCTCACATAACCCGAATCAGAATTATTTTTTATAATTGTTTATTATATTCTTAAATATAAAGTATCTTCGAAAAACGGTTTTATTAAAATTGTAATACAGCATAAATTTTAGTTGCATACAGTAATAATATTGGAACTTCTAATATATTTTCAAGCTACTGAAAGGTCATTAACATTTTTAACATATTGTCTAATGTTTAACAGGGCCCACTCCATCGGGGACCTGCAGGGACCACTTGCCATCGGGCAAGCTGACACCCTGGCCAGTCTGCTACTGACCTTAGGTCATAAATACGATTAAATACCTTTTAGATTCTTCCTAATTAATAGCAGTTTCCCATAAATATACATCAATAATAAAACACACATAATAATTCATAGCAATTCCTACTGAGATATGTAATAAATTACTATCCATTAACAGATACTAATAAAGGGCTATCTCATAACTTTCATTCATGCCTTGTGGTGTCAGGGTACCCAATTCACAAATCCAATACATTTATCTTTGGGAGAGTTTGTTCTGTAAATTGCCACTCCTTGATCCCAATTTGACTTGTTCAATAGCTTTAAATGTCAAATATTGTGGGTCTGATTTATGTTTTTATATAAAGTGCTTTGATACTGAATGGCTTTAAACTTTGTTTTTTATGTTCCTATATGCTCTTGTATCCTGAGTTTTAAAGGTCTTTTTTGTTTTTCCTATGTATTTCATGCCGCATGAGCAATCTAACAAATAGATGACTGAACTTGTCATACAGTTCATAAGTTGCTTGGTTTCATACTCCCTACTGTTATTAAAATTACGGAAGGTTTTTTGCAGGTTCACCTATTTACACACATTAGTGTGTGCATTTAACACAGCCCTTCAGATCTAAGAATGTGCTATTAGTGTTCTTTACCTCTGTGAGCATAATAGGTGCTAGAGCATCTGCAAAATTTATATTTTTTCTAAAAATGATCACAGGTTTATCTGGGAGAATAGTTGTCAGCAATGGGTCCCTCTTCAGTATATCCCAATGTTTACAGATTGTGGATCTGATCCTGGATACTCCACTAATAATTTAAATTACAAATGAAACCTTGTCTTTTTTGGCTTCCTTCTTTGATTAACTCAGTAAATCTTTTTTGTTTGTTGCTGTAATCTTATGAATTGCCCTGGTCAATAAACTATTTGAGTATCTCCTATTCCTAAATCGATCCTAATATATGGAGAGTTGTTCTTTGCAGTGAGCATCTTCGTTACAGTTCCTTTTAATTCTATAGAATCGGGAAAACGGGATATTAGTTTTCCACTTGTTTATGTGGCTACTGTCAAGGTGGAGATAACTATTGGTGTCCACTTGTTTGATAACATTCTTGGTGGTCACTCCCCCACCTGTACCCATGAAAATTAGATCCAAGTACTCAATTTGGGTCAAATCGTACTTAGTCGTAAACTTTAGATTATAATCATTAGCATAAATATACACCAGGAGCTGGTTAAAGGACTCAGTGTCACCTCTCCACACCATAATAATATCATCTTTATATCTTTTATATATTACTATTTTATCAGAAAAAGGATTATAGTCATAGATATAGCCCCGTTCCCTGCTGCCCATAAATAAATTTGTGATAATTGCGCAACAATCGTATCCATCGCTGTCCTGCATATCTGCAGATAAAACGCATCTAGAAATCTAAAATAGTTATTTTTAAGAAAAAAAAAGGATAAGATCACATATAAAATCATTATGTGTCTCAGATAAGGTTTTAAAAATTGTTTACAAGCCTCAATGACTTTTTGATGTTGGATGGTTGTATATAATGATTGCACATCAATAGTAACCCACATATACGATGGGTCCCTTTCAAAATCATTAAAAATCTGTAAAACATTACTGGTGTCCTTAAGATAAGATGTTAAATTAGTCACATATTTTCTCAGGAATATGTCTACATACTCATAAATATGTGATGTTAGTGATTCGAATCCAGCCACTATTGGTCTACCCAAGGGATTATTTAAGGTTTTGTGAATTTTAGGCAGGAAATACAAAATGAGTATGATAGGGGTGATCATCATTAGATACTGATACTCATTTTTATTGTTGAGTTGCTCATTGTAAAAGGATTTTTCTCCCCTTTTGGGTTACAATCTCCTTAATATTCTGGCAAATGTATGTATGACCATTTAATACCGTTATATATATGACTATTACCGTCAACCAACTCCTCGCAAAAGGTATTTCTAAATTAACCCAAGAAATATCATTCTTCTTTTCCCTTATATTGACAGACTTCAAGAATAATTACAACAAGATATAGCTTCATTTAAAGTGTGTTGTATTATATTATAGAACAATAAACAGCGTAACAATATTGTACACAAAATATAGTTTTTAGTGCCATATATCATACTTATTGCCTGTAATATACATATATATGTAATTGTGTGTGTGTTTTGACTAACTATTGTCTAAAGGTGTGTGTGTGTGTGTGTATGCATTGTGTAGTGAAGGGGGAGGGGAGAATCCATATAGACCTGCATGCACACCTCACTCAAAGTCCAGCGGCCATTTTTAAACACATGGTTACAACCAGTTCAAACTACTCCACTTTCTATGCATAAGCCAACATAAAACCACACAGGACTATGTATAACACCAACACAGCAAACAAAATGTTATATTTAACGATCTGATCACTTCCTAATCCATCACTTTCTATGCATGTACATTAAACTGCATAACGCAAACTCACTTCCTGAAACCAACACAAAACCACACAGGACTATGTATAACACCAGTACAAAATGTTATATTTAACGATCTGATCACTTCCTAATCCATCACTTTCTATGCATGTACATTAAAGTAAACTCACTTCCTTCAAAGTCCATTATGGAACTTCTTACATTGTAGTCACCATCCAAAATGGCTGACTTGCCATGCTTTGTTATGAACACATGTAGGCCCACAAGGCCTCACTTACTAAATAATGTGAAGTCAGTACAGACCCATTACTCATTACAAGCAGTATTTAGCCAATCCACCACAAATAGTTCTCTATTCAGCCGTTAACACACAATGTCCACTGGCCAATTTTAACACATGGTATTTCACATAAAGAACCAATGTTTCCAGGACCAAAACTTAACCAACAAAGAACCATGCATAGCACAAACATCTCCATGACCAAAGCCTAACCAATCGATCCCAAGCACAACAGTAATTCAAACACAAATGCTTTCATTTATCCCAACCAGGCATGCATTTATGTCACACTTTCATTCTCACTTAAACTTTCACTTACAACATTCATTCTCAAGTTACAACATTCATGTATCCATATTCACTCACCTTTTACTACATTCAGGTTCCATCATTCACTAGTTAGGGCCTATGTAGGCCTGTACACCTAGGAGCTGCATGACCTATCAGTCCAGAAATCCAGCATGGAGTGAGGGAGAGAACTTTTTCCTTGTCCAGTGTAAACCCCTCTTGTGGGCGGATTCTAGAAGCTGGCTACAGTCTTTCATATGTTAATTACTGGCCAAACGTATTCAAAACCTGTTTATCTGGTTTTTACAAGCAGGCCAAATGTTTGCAATGGAGAGGAAGGCTAATTTCTCTGTTATATGTTATAAAATGAAACATAAATAATATGTTTCATCCAAATTTGTATCCTGTCTAACTTCTCTAGGCGGGTTTCTCTGTGGATAATGTTAGGTTGCTTATCTGCATTAGACTAATGCTTTTAATATATGAATGTATTATTTTTAGTTATAAGAGGTTATATCTTTTTTGAAGATCTTCCATCCGAGTTCTTACTTATATGGATAAGCAGTTCATTGAACTTTTTTTCCCCTGATTATGAGATCTGGATTACAGGATATCGGGAATTTCCGAGATGAATGACAATCTGTCGGCTACTTTCGGAAAACCAGCTGACGATCATGTGACGTGTAATACAAGCGATCTGATATTTCCGAATTGAATGCTAATATGTCGGACATCCTCGGATGTCAGCTAATGATCATGTGACTTATTCTGTGTGATTATTTTGATGTATTTAAACCAGCGCGGCTGGAACTTTTCATTACACTTGCCTCTGATGAAGCAGTGGTATGCCGAGAAACGCGTTAGGTATGATACGTACTGAACTACCTATTGGGTACTGGCCAGCTTACAACCGTGGGTTGATTTTTTGGATGGTTACTGAGAACAATTTATCTTTGGCTACCGTGTTTATCTTACTGGAACCTTTGGAACAGGACTCACATTGGGAGCTTGGAATCCACAGATTCGCAAAGAGAAGGTATTCATGCATCTGTTTTATTTGGTGCCTATCACGTTTATTCCGAATTTGGACATTGATACGGATCACCTTCAGTTTTATTGCTGATTTAGCACTTAAGAAAAGTGAACACCGGTAACAACCAATTATCAGCAGTAATCATTTTGGTGCTTATTGCACCTATGGTTTATTTTCCATCTGAGACATGATTATAGGCTACCTCTCTATTTGGCTTCTTGATTGAGCCCTCTGAAGTAGTGAACATCGACAATCCTTAAATACCAGCATGATTCTCATTGGTGCTTATTACACCTAATGGTGGATTCAAATTCGGAACATTGATACAGGTTACTTACCTTTTTTCCGATTGAGCTCCAAAGGAATATTACATTATTAATTATCAACACCTGCGGATTGGATTTCAGAAATGGCAGTACATTTCTTATCCTATATGACATCAATTTGTGGCCAATACCTTGATTTGTACTTGCATTTGTACTGTTAAGGTCTGTTTCACAATACAGCTGGTTGATACTTATGATAATAGCCTTTTGGTTATATGCTTATCCTGCTTTATTATGTTTTGATTATATTAAATAAATTGTTATTTTATTATACTTGATGCTTTGCGCTCCTCTTTCTGTGGCCAGTTTTTTTATCTATTTTTGACAGATCCAGATTCTGTCTTTGAAGAGCAGCAGCACAAGTTTTAGTAAAGGGTGATTGCAGCGCCTTACAGTTATCTCTATAAATAATAGATTATTTATGTACTCTTTATCACTCATATAAACCTTTAAGTAAAGTTTCTCTCAAAAGGGACACATACTCATTCGTATGATCACCCGACAGATGTGTATATGAGGCCTTATAACTCAATAGTCTATTAGCCTCTTTGATATAATTGGTCCTATTCTGTATCACCCCCCCCCCTGCCTTTATCAGTCTGTTTGATAACAATCTCCTTGTTGTTTTGTTGTTTTGTATATCCTTCAAGGAACTTGTTTATTTTTTTGTTACATTCTTATTAGATGGGTTCTTATATTCATAAGTCCTGTACCAGTAATTCCTGAAAAATATCTATGTGGCTGCATCTAGATTCTAGTGGAAAATATGTACACACCATCTTAAGACCCAATTTTGAATCATTCTCATAGTTATTAATATTAGCAGGATATTTCTTTGCGAAGTGTCTTTTAAGTTTTCTAGGGAACTTATTGATATTTAATTAGTAACAAGTAATAAGAAGTTGGAACTTGTTAGGTTTTTTAACAGGAGCGAAAGATAACCCTTTACTGAGTACTGCGACTTCAGTGGGGGACAGAGTGTGGTCGGAAAGATTAAAAATGCCATTTCCTACTACCTTCTCTTCTGTTTTTGTAGATACCTTCTTTAGTGGTATTCAACCCCCCTGCTTTCCTCCTTCTCTGTGTATTTCTTATATTCTCCTTTACTGAGTGTTTTCAATGAATAATTCTCTCCTGTGGTGTCTGGCCTGGGGATAAAAAATCCTCGCTATCACTCATTTCTTCCTTCTTCAACACCAAAAATCTATTTCCTATAGTGGGTTCAAAACATGTGTGTTTATTAGGTCGTAGGCTGTGTTCCGATCTTTGATTATTACGTGGAACCACTCTCCACGGGTTAGATGGTACATTCTCCCTTTCTCGGTTAAACTTTTGTTTATAGTATCTAGTATTCCAAATTCCTTTACAGCTTTTAGTGTTCTCATGTTCATAATCCTTTGTATTTCTATCAAATTTTCTTTATTTCACCTTGATCACTTTATTTTCAATTTTATCTAGTTTCTTATATAAAACTTGTTCATTTGCTTTAAAATCATTTCTATCCTTATGTGGTTCTAACAATTTATACATAGTGTCATGTAAAAGTATTTCCTCGAGCCATACTGGACATGCATGTTTATCCATCATTAAAAGGCTTTATTTAATAAATAAAAACTAAATTCAGCGCTGAGATAGCAGGCAATACCAATGAGTTGGTATTGCCTCTATCTCAGCGCTGAATTTAGTTTTTATTTATTTGCTTTACAACTCACAGGTTCTTTTCAGCTGCGTGATAGCAGACTTATGCCAACTCATTTATTATTAAGACTTTAGTGATACAGCGCCGAGATTTTTCTTTTTGGAGTTTGGTATACATAATTGTTTTATTCTTGGCAGCCTATACTATGTCTTTTCAAAGTTGTGAAGAGAGACTACGTATGAGACAATTATATTTGACTAATGAGGATGAATTAATCTACACAGATCCCATAGTGGAGGATAAAAATGTTTATCAACATTTTTCTAAATTAGAACAACTGCTTAAAGCAGAAACTAGACACTGGTGGGACAGTGTTAGCTTACAGAAATACATAGATGCTAGAATTGTCCCTAGAGGATTAAGACTGTTTAAAACTTTTGTGTTTGCAGAAGATCAGGGGTTGCTAGATGAATGGAATCAAACATTGGAGGATTGTTCTTTGTCCCTTATGAAAATTTTAGTGAGATATAGAGATAAAAAGGTCAAAAGCCTAGAGAAAGAGACAGATCAAGTTAAAACTAAATTGGAACCATGTACTGATGATGAGTCTTTCGTTGAAAAAGATAAACTAATCAATAAAAGAATGGAGGATATGAAAAAGATATTATCTATACAAAGACAAATAAATTTAACAGAGATAAATAAGACTATAAAACAAATAGAGTTAGAACTTTCCAAGGATTTTAAAGGACTGAGGGATTTAACATTCAGAGAAACCATAATACACCACAAAAGAGATCTAGATATTCTAATAACAGAATGAATCATTTCCAGGAGCAACAGAATAATAGACCTAGATTTGAGAAGAAACTCTGCATAATCCGTCAGGAGCCAGACCTAAAAAATATTTTAAATCGTCTGAGAATTTAGAAACCAATGAGGAAGTTTTTTTAGGAAGAAAATATGTTACGGATCAAAGGAGGTTTTTCCATCGGAATCAATACGAACCTCTGATGGAGAGAACTCCAAAATGTCCAAGAACAATGTTAGAGGGAAAAGAGGAGGAAAAAGATCTGGACAGGAAAATAAGAGCAAAATAAGAGGGAAAGGAGTTTACAATTTGTCAACTGTAATGTTAGATGAATCTAAGTTATCACTCCTAGCTAAGGGACTTAATTTTGCACCTTCTGTAAAACCGAATATGTTTGAACTATTTGTTGAATTGAATCGATATGTTCGTACGTTATGTAGGAAAAAGTATTTTGTCAATAAATCACTGTCCATGGTAGATCCCGAACTTAGACCGATAGTTTTGGATAAGGAGGATTATGAATGATATTAGAAGATCTAAGAAGTGATAATCACAAGGTCAGTCCTGAAGGTGCTAGATTACTATATGATGTCGTAAAGGATAGGACTGAATTTCATTGCAGAAATAAATTCAAGGTTAACTCTAAATTTAATCCAATTTCAGTTAAAGGACCACATATAGAATGTTTTTATCAAATCACATTGGATAATTTCAAGACAATTTGTGATAAACCGAAAAATAAATATTCTAATCTAAGTATCGTGGAAAGAAGAGCTTTGAAGGAACTAAGGAATGATACTTCCATAGTAATACGCGCTGCTGATAAAGGAGGCGGAGTTGTGGTCCAAGATCAGAAAGATTATATGACATAAGCATATAGACAGATTAATAATAGATCCTTTTATGAACAACTGAATGAGAATCCCACCATTATCTTCCAAAATGACCTAAAAGTATTCTTGGGACCAGCTCTAGAAAATAACATCATAAATAGAGATGAACATAGATTCCTTCTTCCATTATATCCGTTAATGGTGATACACTATCAATTGCCGAAAATACATAAAAACATTACTTCACCACCGGGAAGACCAATAATATTGGTGATAGGGTCACTTTCCTCCACATTATCCTCTTATGTTGACTTTGTCTTGCAACCGAGAGTAGTTAAATTAAAGTCTTATATTCGCTACTCTATGCATCTAATAGAGAAGATGGGAGATCTAGAGTGAAAGGAGAATTATGCTTTTTTAACTCTCAATGTAGAATCCTTATATAGTAACATTCCACACAATAAGTGAATTGAGGTGATCAGGGTGGTTGTTACTGGTGATCCCCTTCTAACTATGGAACATAGTCGTTTCGTTGTAGATTCAGTTCATACTCTCACATAATTATTTTTTGTTTGAACAGAATTATTACCTGCAGATTATGAGGACGGCCATGGGACTAGGTTCGCGCCAAGCTATGCCAAACTATACATGGGTTCCTTTGAGGAGGCTCATGTGTGGGGGGTGGGTTTGGCGAGGACCTGGTCCTCTATGGACGTTATATTGACAACTTGTTTATCATTTGGAGAGGAGGTGAAGTCCGAGCCCAGGCTATTGTGGCAGCATTAAATGACAATGATTATAATTTACGATTTGTTAGCCGTTACAATCAGACAGATATGGATTTTATGGATTTACAATTTTCGGTTTAGAGATGGGAGGTGGGAGACGTCTACTCTTAAGAAAAGGGTGGACGTAGCGAACTACCTACACTACAAAAGTGCACATTATTCTAAATGTAAGAACAATATAACGAAAGGGCAATTGATCCGCCTCATAAGAAATTGTACTTCTGGAGCAGTTTTTGAGATAGAGGCAAAGGATATGTTGAATGATTTTAAGGAGAGAGGTTATCCAGAAGATTTACTCAGCACATCTCTAGAGGAGGTCAATAATATGAATAGGAATACTATGCTGAAAAATAAAATACCCTCAGAATCTGTAGAGAGAAAAACTAAAAACACATTACTGCCTATTGCTTTTATTTCCAAGTATAATAAAAAAATCTTTGGCAATAAAAAACATCATTAAAAAGAATTATTGTAACTGACCGGACTGTGAGTGCTTCTTCCCGGACATTTAGGAACCGTGGCCGTCCTCCATCCTGAGGGTCTGCGCATGCGCAGCCCTTTCAAACCCTTCAGTACATGTTCCTTTAACTTAATTGGCAGATCAGGCAACACTCCCTATATTAAGCACCTGTGGTCAATACCACGTTGCCTGATCTTGGAGTCTCATTCCCCATGAGTCTCTGTAGGTGTTCCTGTGTTTCCTCGTGTATTCAGCGCTGCTGATTCCTGTGGTTTCCAAACCACTTCTACCTCTGTGGTTTCCAAACCACTTCTACTCCTGTGGTTCCCATACCACTTCTACCTTCCTGTGTATCATCGTGACTGTTAGCTGATTCCTATCCGCTGCCTCCGTGCACTACAGTCTTCAAGCCACTTCAACTCTACTATATATCATCGTGACTGTTAGCTGATTCCTATCCGCTGCCTCCGTGCACTACAGTCTTCAAGCCACTTCAACTCTACTATATTTCATTGTGACTGTTAGCTGATTCCTATCCGCTGCCTCCGTGCACTACAGTCTTCAATCTACATCAACTCACCTGTGCATCATCGTGACTGTTAGCTGATTCCTATCCGCTGCCCCCGTGCACTACAGTCTTCAACCTGCAACTCGTCTGTGTTCCATCGTGACTGTTTGGCTGATTCCTATCCGCTGCCTCTGTGCGCTTCAGTCTTCAGCTCATCTCAACTCTCCCGTGTTTCCTCGAGACTGCTTCTACTATTGCTATCCGCTACTCTCCGTGATCAACAGTTCCAGCTCAGCTCTGCTTCCCCGTGTTCCATCGTTACTGCACCTGCTGGTTGCTATTGGCTACCTCCGTGTGTCTGCAGAGTCCTGCTGCTGCTACTCCTCAGCTCTACTTGTCCTTCTACAGCTGATCCGCTCTCCATGCTTTCCTGTGTTCCCGCTGGTCTCTACCCGCCTGTCAGCATCGGATCTGCGCCTCACTACTTACCTCTCAGCTAGACCATCGCTTCCCTTCAGGGTCCTCCAGGAGTCCAGTTCTACATACTACTGCTTCCTGAGTATTTGTTTCCCTGCTGGTCTACCTACCTGTGCGCTGCACCTACTTGACTACCGCTTCACCCATCCAGGGACTTCGCATCCTGCCGGCCTCCAGCCGTTCAGGTATCTCTGCACTCCTGTCTGACAGCCTGCTTCTGAACCACGGTATGCATACTTCTCATTGACTGTGTTGGTGTATTGCATATCTTGCTGGACTGTGTTGGTTCTCCTCTGGAGTTTGCTATCCGCTGAGTCTATTACCATCATTGACTGTGTTATCTTGTGCCGGATTACCTCAAGTGACTTTCTATTATTCCAGTGCTGTTCAGTCATTTATATATTGTGCATATTATTGTGGATCAAGATTAAGGTGCCCGTGTATCTCCTGTATTGCAGTCTCTCCCCGTGCTCCTCCTCACATATATATTCAGTGGTACAACTTGCTAGAGGCAGACCACTGATCCCTGTTTCCTGTGTCACCTGTTCCAGTATCCTCTCACATAGCAGTGGTACAACTTGCTAACGCAGACCACTGACTCCCCGGATACCTCCACTTGGATTCCATTCCTTCACTCAGACAGCGGTACAACTTGCTATCCGCAGACCGCTGACTCTCATCACCTCCTCGTTTCTGTTGGGCATTCCTCCTCACTATAGCAGTGGTACAACTTGCTACCGCAGACCACTGACTACCTTCACGTGTCCTTTGTCCATACAGTTCCTTGTGTATTATTACCTCCATATTACCAGTGCTGCTAGTCATAGACTTTCCTGAGCATCTCATCATCTGCTATTTCCTGTTCCGTGATCACCCTGCTACCAGAGTACCATATTACCACCTATACTGCTCTGGTAAGCCTATCACCTGGTGATCCCTGGGTAAAGACTCCTAGTGCCCGTGACAATTATCCTATTTTACGACAAGATAATGTACTTAGAAAATTATTACCAGAGAATCCTAAGGTGATAGTTAAAAGAAATATTAATCTAAAGAACATCTTAGCCCCTAGTCTTCTTAAGAGAGATCTAACAGAATGCGTAGGACAACCACAATTAAGCAATTGGATTCCTAATAGAACAGAGGGCTGTTATAAGTGTGGGAATAAAAAATGGATCACTTGTACTTATCTGGATAAAAGAAAGAAGGAATTCGCTCATATGGACAGAAAATATATTATTAAAGGGTTCATCAATTGTAATACGTGTTACGTTATAAATGTATTGAGATGTAGCTGCAATATGATTTATGTAGGAAGAACTACGAGATCTCTCAAAATCAGATTCTTGGAACATAGAAGAAACATTGTCAACTGAAAGATGAATCATAGTGTCTCTAGACACTTTAATCTGGTGCATGATGGGAATATCAAAGATGTGTCTGTGTGTGGAGTGGAACACATAAAAAGCACTCTTAGAGGTGGGGATCGATATAAGAAGTTATGTACTCAAGAGGTGTTTTGGTTTCAACAATTAGATATTTTGAATTCAACAGTACTCAATGAGGCGGTTGAACTAAATGAGTTTTTTTCCTAGTGACAATGAGTGTTCAATTATATGTGCGCACATATGTATACAGATGTGTGGGCTACACTTGTGTTTATGCATACATATATCTTTTTGATCTATACTTCAACATATATATATATATATATATATTTTTTTAACACACAGCAGATATATAAACAGCGCTAATAACCTCAACGTAACAACCAGTATAAATAACTGGTAGATGGATATACCAAAATATACACAATCAGTCCCGATAAAAGCACATAGCTCGTTTAAGAGCGGCAGCCTTGAGTCACTTGGGTCCAGATGGTTAGTCCGGAGGGATGTGGTAACTGCGGATAGATAAACAAGTATGGCGCTCCAATGTGTAGTATTGATAGTAATATGGGAAGATGTAATAAAATGCGTACCATATAGATGAAATCAATGATCGTATGGTAGAAACGGAGTTCCTCTTCTGAGGTAATGTCTCACCCTCTCCAGTAATAGCGATAATGTGGGTCAAAAATAGAGAAACACAAATAGTGTAATAGAGTTTATGTACTGTATCACCACATGTGATAAACCTCCACCAGGATCAATTGTTAGCCCGGCACCAAATGGGTTAATTATATGAGTACACCTCCAAAAAACACCAACAGCTTATGCTGCGTACCAGATGCTGCAGAGTAAACTCTGAAATGGCAGTCCCTCAGTCAAAAGATCATCCAGGGCGGAAATGGATGAAAAATAGACAAAGGATGCAATGTAAAAATATGAAAATAACAATTTATTAAAACGAGTAGTAGTAACTCACATATAGTTGTAATAAAGTTGCCAATAGCAACCACAGCTCAACGCGTTTCGTCCCAACACAGTGGGACTTCCTCAGGAGCAGAAAAACACACATGTTGAACATTCAAAAAGCCGGCTTTATAACCGGACAGTCGCGCCATTTTGGCGCATGCGCAGAACCGCCATCTACTGCGCATGCGTGAAAGAAACTTTATCGATATGTACAATCTTAGGATTAGAGGACAATTCCTCCATTAGAGACAAATTAACTACAGCACACGCATAATAACAGGTACAGTGATATACATAAAAAATTACAAATGAAGAAACAACCATCCTCAATTATATAGATGTACAAGGACAAGTGTTGTCTAGATGGTAAAGTATCAATAAATCTATATGTGGTCTAATTATCTGGATATACACTAAGACCTCTATCTAAATGCATCAAAACCTAAAAAAGCAACTTATACACTTGTTACTATACATTATAACATATGCCTAATAAGGTATAGATATGTTCTATAAAATGTTAAAAATTAAAAATTATTATAAAGTATTTATAAAATATTTATAAAAAGGGGGCTATCTCATACATTTCGTTTAAACCAGTGGGTATTAGAGTACCCAACTGGAAAATCCAAAACATTTCCCTTTGGGAAAGTTTCCGTTGTAAATCACCTCCCCTCACATTTAGTGATACTTTTTCCAGAGCCATGAATTTAAAATGTTTAGGATCACAACTATGTTTAAGGGAAAAATGTCTTGATACGGAGTGACTCTGTACTCCATTTTTAATATTACGTACATGTTCCTGAATCCGTAATTTAAAATATGTGGGGAAAACGAAACGCCCACTGAAATTACGGATGTATGAGATAGCCCCCTTTTTATAAATATTTTATAAATACTTTATAATAATTTTTAATTTTTAACATTTTATAGAACATATCTATACCTTATTAGGCATATGTTATAATGTATAGTAACAAGTGTATAAGTTGCTTTTTTAGGTTTTGATGCATTTAGATAGAGGTCTTAGTGTATATCCAGATAATTAGACCACATATAGATTTATTGATACTTTACCATCTAGACAACACTTGTCCTTGTACATCTATATAATTGAGGATGGTTGTTTCTTCATTTGTAATTTTTTATGTATATCACTGTACCTGTTATTATGCGTGTGCTGTAGTTAATTTGTCTCTAATGGAGGAATTGTCCTCTAATCCTAAGATTGTACATATCGATAAAGTTTCTTTCACGCATGCGCAGTAGATGGCGGTTCTGCGCATGCGCCAAAATGGCGCGACTGTCCGGTTATAAAGCCGGCTTTTTGAATGTTCAACATGTGTGTTTTTCTGCTCCTGAGGAAGTCCCACTGTGTTGGGACGAAACGCGTTGAGCTGTGGTTGCTATTGGCATCGTTATTACAACTATATGTGAGTTACTACTACTCGTTTTAATAAATTGTTATTTTCATATTTTTACATTGCATCCTTTGTCTATTTTTCATCCATTTCCGCCCTGGATGATCTTTTGACTGAGGGACTGCCATTTCAGAGTTTACTCTGCAGCATCTGGTACGCAGCATAAGCTGTTGGTGTTTTTTGGAGGTGTACTCATATAATTAACCCATTTGGTGCCGGGCTAACAATTGATCCTGGTGGAGGTTTATCACATGTGGTGATACAGTACATAAACTCTATTACACTATTTGTGTTTCTCTATTTTTGACCCACATTATCGCTATTACTGGAGAGGGGGAGACATTACCTCAGAAGAGGAACTCCGTTTCTACCATACGATCATTGATTTCATCTATATGGTACGCATTTTATTACATCTTCCCATATTACTATCAATACTACACATTGGAGCGCCATACTTGTTTATCTATCCGCATATATATATATATATATATATATATTATTTTTTTTCTCTTGCATTTTGAAATTTGTTTACTTAACAATTTGGGGTCTAGTTTGATGTGAGACTGACACCCCAGCCAACCCCTGTGAATATGATTCTCTTTTATCCAAGTGACTGTGAGAGTTAAAATTACAGACTTGTTGAAGTGTGCAGGATACTTTTATAGAGATTAATGTGTTAATCGAATTGTTTCCTGTGGAGATCAATTTAAGATATAAGTATAGTTAGTAATCTTGGATTATTGTTGTGATCAGAGATATGATTATTGTTATTGTGATTATTGATGTTTTTGACTTATATTTTATATTTATTTATTTATTTTTATTTTTATTATATATTTTTTATCTTTCATTTTTATTTTATGTTATTTTTTAGGTTTTTTGTTACAATAATTTATATATAAAGTGGTTTATTATATTATATATATATATATTGTAACAAAGGGACGCATTTATCTGACAAGATGCAGAGAAAGCTTATAAGCAGAATAAAACATTGGCGCAGTTATGCACCTAGATTGAGGTTAAACCAGGTAAAAACTTATGTATAGCTTAAAGTTTGGTTAACTTACATGATTTGAAAGCTCCTTCCTCAGAAAACAGACAGGGTGTGTCTGTTAGTGCAAACAGAGCCTGTGATGGAAGTTTCCTCTTAAAGAGAAGGTGGGTGTGTCACCTGCCCATCAAGCTAAGGCTGGGGGAGGAGCATCACATATTAAAGCTGGATTGTGTCATTTGTTCACTGAGACCAACGCTGGGGAAGCTGGCTGGTCTTGAGAGAGCTGGTATATGTCTAGCTAGCGTTTAGGGTCTCCACAATTGCTGTGAAATTCATACGGTGTCAAATACATTTTAACCATCCTGACAATAAAGCTGCATAAAAAAAAAAAGTTGTTCGAGTGTGCTTCAGCAGTAGCGGGCTCTTGCCACAAGTGGTGTCAGGAGTGGGATACTCCGGGTTCAAGTTTCCGCTACCCAACCCCGCGCAGATGTCAACATGGAGGAAGTACTGAGAACCCTCAAGAATGTGGCCGCTGCGCAGCAACAGCTGCAAGCTCAGTTGCTACGAGTCGCCGAGGCACAGGTGGAAAACACAAGGCTCTGAAGAGAAGAGTTAAGCCAGGTGAGGCATGACAGAAATGAACCACCTGGTCCGGTTCTGCAGAAAATGTCACCAGGTGATGATGTAGAAGCATATCTGGTGTCCTTTGAGAGACTTACAAAAAGAGCAAAATGGCCTCCTAAAGATTGGGCTGAGAGGCTGGCGCCATATCTGACTGGTTAAGCTCAGCGGCCTTATATGGATCTAGATGAGGAAGGAGCCTATGATTATTTGTGCCTAAAGTCTGAGATATTGGCTCGCATTGGAGTTTCCGGGCCAGGCCGAGCCCAGCGCTATCACCAATGGTGCTATGATAAAGAAAAACCGGTCAGAGCGCAAGTGGCTGAGCTTTCTAAAATTTTAAAGAAATGGCTGCAGCCTGAGGAGAATTCGCCTTCTCGGATTATTGAAGTTCTGGCGATAGATCACTGCTTCAGGGTGCTGAACCGCAATTTGCAAAGGTGGGTTCTGCAATCAGACCCACAAACTTATGAAGAGCTTGCCACCGTGGTAGAAAGGTTTTGTGCACTACAGCAAATGACTAAGGAGCCTGCATTTGTGCCAAAGCCGCTGCCACGCCAAAAGCCAGGTTTGACAATCCTTGCTACAGGGCCCAAAGGCAAAACTGCTACGGACAGAGGGACAGGTGCAAAGCTGTCTAATCTGAAGTGTTTTGAATGTGGTTAGCAAGGCCACTTTAAGGCAAAGAGTCCTGAACTACATGAACCCATGGACTGTTCCATGGCACATATTGGGCCTGCTTTTCCAAGCTGTTTTACCATGAGTCCAACATCAGGAAGTCCTTGTTTGTTCTGGGTGACTGTGCTAGTCAACCAAAACCTTGTTCTGGCCTTGGTTGACTCGGGGAGTGAACTTTCATTGGTTTCAAGCTCTGCCTTACCCGAAACCATAACTTCTCGGTTGCCCAAGGTGAAGGTTCTTTGTGTACATGGCACGACAGAGGAGTATGAAAGAACAATACTACCAGTCACACTGAAAGAAAAAACCGTTATGGTGGTAGCTGCTATAGCACCTAAACTCCCATATCCACTCATTTTGGGGTGAGACTTCCCACTATTTAATTAGGTCCTCGGTGAGCGGATCTGGCTGGACATGCCGGCAACTGATGCAACGGTCGGAAGCCCGGTCTTAAAGGAAACGCCTAAAAATCCACAACATCTGGACATCGATCTTTGGGAACCGCCAAACAGAATGCCATCCTGGGAGTCACAGCAGGGGTTCCACAAAAGCATCCACCTGCAGGAAAACATGGACAGTCCAAACTAGCATTGGTCAGTGATGTCGCAGATGAGGCCACCCCACCTGTCAGTGAGCATACGGACTGGTCCGCAATACCAATTTTGTTTCCTCTGCCGGACTTTGCTCGGGACCAACTTAATGATGTCACTTTGGAACATGCCTTTAAAAGTGTGACTGAGGTAAATGGGGTAGCGAAAGCCGCCCAGCCTGCAGAAACTATACCATATTTTATTGTCAAAAATAATTTTCTGTATAGAGTTGCTATTGTACAGGGTGAAAAAGTAGAACAATTAATGGTTCCTCAGGTCCATGTACCCCTATTTTTTAAAATCAGCACACACATGTTTGTGGGGGACACCTAGGGGAGGATAAAACACGGGAATGAGTTCTGCTTATGTTTTACTGGCCCGGGGTACACATGGCAGTGAAAAAGTATTGCCGGTCCTGTCCCATTTGTCAGAGAACCTGTCCCAAACCCATGTACAGGGCACCTCTCATTCCAATACCAATAGTACAAGTTCCTTTTGAACGGATAGCAATGGACCTTGTGGGGCCACTGGAAAAATCTGCACGTGGGAACCAATATATACTAGTGGTGCTTGACTATGCAACCAGGTATCCA
Organism: Mixophyes australis; assembly: GCA_036250195.1. Taxonomy (NCBI): domain Eukaryota; kingdom Metazoa; phylum Chordata; class Amphibia; order Anura; family Limnodynastidae; genus Mixophyes; species Mixophyes australis. Next base: position 45,707,474 of record JAVHZZ010000009.1, on the reverse strand, counting down.
GAAGCAATTCCTCTATGAAACATAAAGTCCAGTACCATAGCTAGAGAACTTGTATTGATGTTTACATGCTTGGGAATACCCAAAGAAATTCTCACAGACCAGGGTACTCCCTTCATGTCCAAACTGATGAAGGACATATGCCAGTTGCTAGGGGTCATGGCGCTTCACACCTCCGTGTACCATCCACAAACAGACGGCTTGGTGGAACGCTTTAACCGCACATTAAAGCACATGCTCAGGAAAGCAGTGGCTCAAGAGAAAAAAGATTGGGACACTCTTATTCCCTACTTGATGTTTGCCATCCGTGAGGTACTTCAAGCGTCAACAGGGTTTAGTCCATTTGAGTTATTGTTTGGGAGACAGCCCAGGGGTATCTTGGATATGTTAAAAGAAGGATGGGAGCAGCAAGGTCCCAGGGAGCCAAATCTGGTACAATTTGTGTTCCAAATATATGAGAGGCTAGGAAAGATAGGAACCATTGTGCAGCAACATGTAAAAGAGGCTCAGGAATGACAGAAGAAAAGTTATGACAAAAGTGCTGTTGTTCGATCTTTCAAGCCTGGGGACAAGGTCCTAGTCCTGGTTCCTACCCAGGAAAGCAAACTTTTCGCCCATTGGCAGGGTCCATATGAAGTTCTAGAGGCTGTCGGTCCTGTCAATTACAGAGTCCGCCAGTTAGATAGGAGACGGGAGGAGCAAATATATCATGTTAACCTCCTTAAACTCTGGCATGATGAGGAAACCTCTCCTCCGGTAGTGAGTACTGCCATTGAAAAGTCTGAAGTGCCCATAGAGCCAGCATTGTCCGTTAAGCAGAGACAATAGACTGAAGAAATGATTCGCCGGAACAGGGATGTCTTCTCTTCTCTCCCTGGGCGCACTACCTTAATCGAACATGACATTGTCACTAAGCCAGGAGTCATTGTAAAGCAGAAGTCATATAGTATTCCAGAAGCCAGACGGGTGAACGTGAGAAAGGAGATCGAGAAGATGCTCCAGTTAGACGTGATTGAAGAGTCCACTAGTGAGTGGAATAGTCCCTTTGTGCTTGTTCCGAAACCCAATGGGACAATTAGGTTCTGCAATGACTTTAGGCACCTAAACAGTATGTCGCTGTTTGATGCCTATCTGATGCCACGTGTGGATGAACTAGTGGAAAATCTTGCTGGTAGCAACTATTTGACAACCCTTGATCTAACAAAGGGTTATTGGCAAGTCCCCCTGACTTCCACGGCCAAGCCAAAGACTGCATTTTCCACCCCTGATGGTCTCTATTAATATAAAGTCCTACCCTTTGGGTTGCATGGGGCACCTGCCACCTTCCAAAGGGCCATGAATAAATTGCTACGACCTCACACAGCTTATGCAGCCGCTTACTTGGACGATATAATGATTTATACTCCAGACTGGGGATCACATTTAGCCAAAGTTGAGGTGGTCTTAGCTTCATTAAGGTCAGCAGGGTTAACAGCTAACCCAGAGAAATGTGCCATAGCCATGAGAGAAGCCAAATATTTAGGGTACGTTGTTGGTCGAGGGCATGTAAAACCCCAGCTAGACAAAGTGGAGGCAGTCAAAAGTTGGGCAAGACCAGAAAAAAAGTCGCAGTTAAGAACCTTTTTAGGCTTAGTAGGTTATTATAAGCGGTTTGTAAGCCACTTCGCCACTAGAGCTGCTCCACTTACGGACATGTTAAAAAAAAGTTGTCCAGATAGATTAACCTGGTCTGACTCTGCAGAAACCGCCTGGTCTGATCTTCGGTTAGCTCTTTGTTCCTCCCCAGTTCAACAAGCACCGGATTTTACCCGGAGGTTCTTCCTCCAAACTGATGCTTCTGGTGTTGGCTTAGGTGCAGTCTTGTTACAGAAGAAGAATGGAGTAGAAAATCCTGTCCTGTACCTAAGTCGTAAGTTGCCTCCAAGGGAACAAAACTATGCCAAACACAAAACATACCATAGATCCCCTGATGAGGAGACCTCTCCTCCGGTAGTGTTTTAACATATCCAAGATACCCCTGGGCTGTCTCCCAAACAATAGCTCAAATGGTCTAAACCCTGTTGACGCTTGAGGTACCTCACAGATGGCAAACATCAAGTAGGGAATAAGAGTGTCCCAATCTTTTTTCTCTTGAGCCACTGCCTTCCTGAGCATGTGCTTTAATGTGCGGTTAAAGCATTCCACCAAGCCATCTGTTTGTGGATGGTACACAGAGGTGTGAAGCGCCATAACCCCTAGCAACTGGCAAATGTCCTTCATCGGTTTGGACATGAAGGGAGTACCCTGGTCTGTGAGTATTTCTTTGGGTATTCCCAAGCGTGTAAACATCAATACAAATTTTCTAGCTATGGTGCTGGACTTTATGTTTCGTAGGGGAATTGCTTCTGGATATCTGGTTGCATAGCCAAGCACCACTAGTATATATTGGTGCCCCTGTGCAGATTTTTCCAGTGGCCCCACAAGGTCCATGGCTATCCGTTCAAAAGGAACTTGTACTATTGGTATTGGAATGAGAGGTGCCCTGTACATGGGTTTGGGAAAGGTTCTCTGACAAATGGGACAGGACCGGCAATACTTTTTCACTGCCATGTGTACCCCAGGCCAGTAAAACCTAAGCAGAACTCGTTCCCGTGTTTTATCCTCCCCTAGGTGTCCCCCACAAACATGTGTGTGCTGCTTTTAACACTAGGGGTACATGGACCTGAGGAACCATTAATTGTTTTACTTTTTCACCCTGTACAATAGCAACTCTATACAGAAAATTATTTTTGACAATAAAATATGGTATACTTTCTGCAGGCTGGGCGGCTTTCGCTACCCCATTTACCTCAGTCACACTTTTAAAGGCATGTTCCAAAGTGGCATCATTAAGTTGGTGACGAGCAAAGTCCTGCAGAGGAAACAAAATTGGTATTGCGGATCAGTCCGTATCCTCACTGACAGGCGGGGTGGGCTCATCTGCGACATCACTGACCAACGCTAGTTTGGACCGTCCATGTTTTCCTGCAGGTGGATGCTTTTGTGGAACTCCTGCTGTGACTCCCAGGATGGTATTCCGGTTTGGCGGTTCCCAAAGATCGATGTCCAGATGTTGTGGATTCTTAGGCGGTTCCTTTAAGACCGGACTTCCGACCGTTGCATCAGTTGCCGGCATGTTCGGCCGGATCCGCTCACCGAGGACCTCATTAAACAGTGGGAAGTCTCGCCCCAAAATGAGTGGATATGGGAATTTAGGTGCTATAGCAGCTACCACCATAACGTTTTTTTCTTTGAGTGTGACTGGTAGTATTGTTCTTTTATACTCCTCTGTCGTGCCATGTACACAAAGAACCTTCATCTTGGGCAACCGAGAAGTTATGGTTTCGGGTAAGGCAGAGCTTGAAACCAATGAAAGTTCACTCCCCGAGTCAACCAAGGCCAGAACAAGGTTTTGGTTGATTAGCACAGTCACCCGGAACAAACAAGGACTTCCTGATGTGGGACTCATGGTAAAAGCAGGCCCAATATGTGCCACGGAACAGTCCATAGGTTCCTGTAATTTAGAACATTCTGCTTTAAAGTGGCCTGGCTCACAACATTCAAAACACTTCAGATTACACAGCTTTGCACCTGGCCCTCTGTCCGTAGCAGTTTTGCCATTGGGCCCTGTAGCAAGGATTATCAAACCTGGCTTTTGGCGTGGCAGCGGCTTTGGCACAAATGCAGGCTCTTTAGTCATTTGCTGTAGCGCACAAAACCTTTCTACCACGGTGGCAAGCTCTTCATAAGTTTGTGGGTCTGATTACAGAACCCACCTTTGCAAATCGCGGTTCAGCCCTCGGATGCAGTGATCTATCACCAGAACTTCAATAATCCGAGAAGGCGAATTCTCTTCAGGCTGCAGCCATTTCTTTAAAATTTTAGAAAGCTCAGTTAATTGCGCTCTGACCGGTTTTTCTTTATCATAGCGCCATTGGTGATAGCACTGGGCTCGGCCTGGCCCGGAAACTCCAATGCGAGCCAATATCTCAGACTTTAGGCACAAATAATCAGAGGCCAGTTCCTCATCTAGATCCATATAAGCTCGCTGAGTTTCACCAGTCAGATATGGCGCCAGCCTCTCAGCCCAATCTTTAGGAGGCCATTTTGCCCTTTTTGCAAGTCTCTCAAAGGACACCAGATATGCTTCTACATCATCACCTGGTGACATTTTCTGCAGAACCAGACCAAGTGGTTCATTTCTATCATGCCTCACCTGGCTTAACTCTTGCTTTAAGAGCCTTGTGTTTTTCACCTGTGCCTCGGCGACTCGTAGCATCTGAGCTTGCTGCTCTTGCCGCGCAGCGGCCACATTCACGAGGATTCTCAGTACTTCCTCCATGTTGACGTCTGCGCGGGTTGGGTTGCGGAAAATTGCTTCCCGGAGTATCCCACTCCTGACACCACTTGTGGCAAGAGCCCACTACTGCTGAAGCACACACAAACAACTTCTTCTTTTATGCAGCTTTATTGTCAGGATGGTTAAAATGTATTTGGCACTGTTTGAATTTCACAGCAATTATGGAGACCCTAAACACTAGCTAGACATAGACCAGCTCTCTCCAGACCAGCCAGCTTCTCCAGCGTTGGTCTGAGTGAACAAATGACACAATCAAGCTTTTATACATGATACTCCTCCCCCAGCCTTTGCTTGATGGGCAGGTGACACACCAATCTTCTCTTTAAGAGGAATCGCCCATCACTGGCTCTGCTTGCACTAACAGACACACCCTGTCTGTTTGCTGAGAGGAAGGAGCTTTCAAATCATGTACGTTAACCAAACTTTAAACTATACATAAGTCTTTACCTGTTTTAACCTCAATCTAGGTGCATAACTGCGCCAATGTTTTATTCTGCTTGTATGCTTTCTCTGCATCTTGTCAGATAAATGCCTCCCTTTGTTACAATATATATATATATATATATATATATATATATATACATCTTCTTTGAATCCACATAATGACTGTAATAATTTTATTGTGTTGAATAAGAAGGTTGAAGCCTTTAAGATGAAAGTATATAAAACTATGAGAAGCGAACATTATCATTTAACGTTCCTTTATATTTTAAAGGCTTATCTCCTTTCAAAATAAAGGCGAAGGAGTTAACATGGTTATGAGATAATTATTGACATGCTTGAGATCTTTGGCTTCAGTAGTAGAGGAATTTGACATGCTATATATATATTGCGAATAAGACTCCACTTCCTCTGATGAAATCATCTTTGTATGATGAAACGCTTCAGGAAATAATAGGAATTATCAGGCACAAATTCAAGTCTACATGTTCAAGTCTATTTCAATATCGGATGTATCATTTAGATTGTCAGTTGTATTGGACAAGTCCTAGGATCCAAAGAACTGAGTGTACGGGATTGAGCGTAGTTATTGTGTACTCAGGAGTGTGACCCGATATGACGCTGGCTGAGTTGAATTACCACGGCGGTCCAGATAATTTGCTGGATGACTCACAATATTTCAACCACCTGATTAGTGTGCATGGAAGAAAACAACGGAGTGTGACCCGCTGTGCCGCCGGTGAGTTGAACTATCACGGCGGTCCAGACAGTTTGCTGGCTAATCCACTCATAATTCCACTACTTGATTAGTATGTACGGAAGAAAGCAATGGTATTTACATATCTATTACTTATGCATTGTTTTCAATTGCTAAATGTACCGGATTTATAAGACTTCCTATTTGAAAGATATTTATCGGATATTATTCCCCAGCTCATTGATATACATGGTTACATTCTGATGAGCGGGGAAGAAAAGTGTCACTGCATAATATAACACAGTGTTAATCACTAAAGGAGTGAGAGAACTGAACATTTTGCACTAATTGTTGGGATTCGTGCACTCCACAAAGTCATTGAATAATTTTATTTTTCCATCACTAAAGTACTTTATCCAAGGACTGTACATAAAACAAATCTTTATTCTAATTTAAATTTTTCAAATGATGACCATTATTGGCTGATTAAGTCCGAAACATATTTATTTTTTGTGAGATCTCATGATTACGAGTAGATATGATATTATCAGTGCACTGATATATGTATTGTATTATTTGTTTTATTTATTTTTGTGCTGTTTAATAAATGTCAGTTTATTTTATCACGTGGATTCAGTCATCATTGGTATTGCCTGCTATCTCAGCGCTGATTTTAGTTTTTATTTATTTAATAATTATATTATAAACACACTAATGTCCTTTTTAATGTGCCTTGCTTGTTTGCAAACCTGGAAAAAGCCTACTTAAAAATTATGGGCGTGATTCATTAAGGACAGTTGAGCAAGAAATTGAGTACATTTTCTTACTTAAGTTTTCTAAACAAAACCATTTTGCTGTGCTAGGGGTGCAAATTAGTTTACTATTTTGCATATAAGGAAAATACTGGCTGTTTTTTCATGTAGCACACAAATACTCAATAGCCTATTTGTAAATGGAAATTTAAAGTTGATCTAAGAAAAACAATCCAGTATTTACCTTATGTGTAAAATAATAAACTATTATGCAGCCCTTGCATTGTAACATGCAGGGCCGGACTGGCCATCTGGCACTTCTGGCAAATGCCAGAAGGGCCGATGGCCAGATGGGCCGGTTGCTAGCTGAACGGCCCCATTGCTCAGCGCACAGACTGTCATGCCGGAAATTCGGCATGACAGTCTGTGCGCTGAGCGATGGGGTCGGCACTACACTTACTGATTGCCTCCGATGAATGGATCTGCCGATGACTGTCACATGGGACGTGCACCATGTAATAGGTGCCGTCCCATGTGATAGAAGAGACTACAGAGCGCGTCGCGGAGCGCATAAGGTAGTGGGGGGTAGTTTGTGTACAGGGAATCTATGGTATGTTTTGTGTGTGTGACAGGGGATCTATGGTATGTTTTGTGTGTGTGACAGGGGATCTATGGTATGTTTTGTGTGTGTGACAGGGGATCTATGGTATGTTTTGTGTGTGTGACAGGGGATCTATGGTATGTTTTGTGTGTGTGACAGGGGATTTATGGTATGTTTTGTGTGTGTGACAGGGGATCTATGGTATGTTTTGTGTGTGTGACAGGGGATCTATGGTATGTTTTGTGTGTGTGACAGGGGAACTATGGTATGTTTTGTGTGCGACAGGAGATCTATAGTATGTGTGCGACAGGGTATCTATAGTATGTGTGCGACAGGGTATCTATAGTATGTGTGCGACAGGGTATCTATAGTATGTGTGTGACAGGGTATCTATAGTATGTGTGTGACAGGGTATGATTATAGTGTGTATGTGTGTGACAGGGTATCTATAGTATGTGTGTGGGCCAGTGTATGACTATAGTGTGTGTGTGGGCCAGTGTATGACTATAGTGTGTGTGTGGGCCAGTGTATGACTATAGTGTGTGTGTGTGTGTGTGTGACAGGGTATGACTACTCTATGTGTGTGGGGGCCGGTGTATGACTATAATGTGTGAGGGGGAGGGTCTTAATATAATGTGGGAGGTAGGCTATTAATCTAATGGTGAATTGCAGGTAGGGGCTAATTATTGGGTGCTATTTTATTTGAGGGGTCATGGTGGGGCAATTTAATAATGGGGTCTAACAATTTAAGATGGTATAATTGGATTTTTAATTTAATGCTGGGGTGGTTTGGGAGCTATTAATTGAATGTGGGGCTGTTTGGGGAAAATGAGGTCTATTTATTAAATGTTATTATGAGTTAATGCCTGGGGTGGTTGTGGGAAATGGATATATTTATTAAACGTAAATGCTATTTAATTTCTTGCTGGAGTTGTTTGGAGAGAGGTAAATAGTTTTATTTATTAAATGGGAATACTATTTAATGTCAGGGCTAGTTGGAGGGAAATTGATGTATTTATCAAATGTAAATACTAGTATTTTAATGTTGGGGCAGCAGTGATGCCTAATTTTAAAACGTGGATGCTATATTGATTTAACACCGGGGCTAAATTTCATGTACTCATTTTTTTTCCAAATAGGGCATCCAACATTCCAGGATCCAGACAAGCAGCAACTGATCTAAAGACACCAGCAGCCACAAGTGGTGACAATGACAAGACAGGTAAGAGAGACCAGGACAGTCTGCCAACTGTTCTGAATTTGGTGGGTGACTATCCCGCTTAGTCAGGATTTGGTCTGACTACAAGAACAGTTGGGAGATATGTCCTGCTTCACACTGTACTGCTTGTTAAGGCAGAACTGCATGCACCTAACAGTAGTGCACACAGTATTGCCTGTGTATTTGTCAAAAATGTGTCTAATAGCCAAATTACATCATAGGAGCCCCCCTGACTTAAGTGCCCGGGCCCCCGAGCCTTAATCCAGTTCTGGTCAGCAGAAGGAATCTGTGCTTCCAGTCCAGGGCAGGACACAGCCTGCAGAGCAAGCCGAGGAGCTCTAAATTGCATGAGATTTATTAATCTCGTGAGACTAAGAGCTTCCCTGCTCACTCAACAGGAATGTCAGCAGCATTAGAAGCATTGATAAGTACAGTGGGCTAGGGGTGTCATAATGTGTCTGGGGGGGTGACGTAATGTGGATGGGGAGGGCCTGATAAATGTAATGTTTTATTATAATGTATGTATCAACGCACCATTTTACCACGCCCCCAACATATTGTAGCCACGCGCTTGGCGGCGCACCAAATGCGCTGTGGCACGTGTTTTTTTTCACAGAGGTGGGCCCGTGTGCTTTAAATGCCAGGGCTGATTTTTAGTCCCAGTCCAGCCCAGGTAACATGGTTTTGTCCAGGAGAAAACTAAAAAGTAAATTAAAAGAAAATTAGTACTTTCCTTAATGAATCAGGCACTATGTTATAGGTGAGACTGTTGTTTATATAGTATAGGTTTTAATAACTCACTTTTGTTACTGTGTAAAATTCAAGACTCCTCTCCCTGCTGTGAGCCTTGGTTAGATGGGCGCTCCTCACTAGATGATGCACTCATGCGCCATCCTCTTTTTTCCCTGTTTTCTATGAAGCAAGTGGGTCTGTGCAGTACCAGCACACTGAGCCTGCGCAGGTTTTCAATACTTTTCAGTTGTGTGCGCACAGTGTCACTTGCGGACATGATCATTCAGCCGCAATAGATCACCTTCCATCAGATGATCCTACCTTCAGTGGGCCCCCTGAGATAGCCCTTAAGTCAGCTGTGGCCATTTCTGTAACTATGTTCCAGTCTGAATCCGTAATTCTGTAATTGTTTGAACACACCTTTATGTACATTGCCAATATTACAACACCTATTCCCTGTGCCAGAAAGTTTCAGGTCTGTATAGCCACAGTTGTGTACGTTCACTTTCTGAGCTTGCGCACAAATTGCAAAGATATGCTTCTCGTTCTGAATCAGGCCAGGGCAACTATTGGTCACTGGTGAGCTGAATTAGAACATCTATTCACAGGCACTTTCGCTTGTTTTGCCCTGTTCGATTCCTTAGTTTGGGAGGTGGCACGCAAACGATATTGAGCTGCTCTTCCTTGAACCTCTCTTCTAATTCTGCTACACTCTGAACATGTCGACTTTGTCATCACTTGTCATTTCTGATTTACTTGTTTGACCTACTTTCCTTTTTTTACATGCTTATATCTGATTGTCTGTGGTGCACTGTCATATAGCATCAGGAGTATAATATTATTTAGAGGTGCATTACCATTTAAACTGTTAAATCTGACTGGAGTTGATTATTTAATTTTGAAATTGTGATGTGATGTAATTAATTCATTAAACACTATGGGCCTGATTCATTAAAGAATGTAAATGTCGATATGCAGTGTCGGACTGGCCCACCGTGATTCTCCTGGGATACCAGGAGAATCACTAGTGGGCCTCAATGCTTTAGGACCACACCCCCTTTTTGAAGAGAGAAGGATTTATCCCCCCAGACCAGGGGGCCAGCAGTCAACTTCCTTCTTGTGACTGCGAAGCCACGGATCCTTTATTCCCCCCCCCACGTGCGTAGCCTATTTCATCCCATGATTCTTAGAAGTCACATGGGACGCACACCATGTGACAGGTGCTGTCTCATGTGTGCAGTGCAGGAAGTGTGCCTGAAACAAGGTAAGTAAGTGTGTTGTGTGTGTTATGGTAGTGTGTGTGTTATGGTAGTGTGTGTGTTATGGTAATGTGCGTGTGTGTTATGGTAATGTGTGTGTGGACAATGGGGCTTGTGACAATGTAATGGGGGTGAGGACAGGGGGGATTGTTAAAGTGAAACGGGGGTGAGAGCAGGGGCACTTCTAAGTAAAAGGGGGTGAGAGGAGGGGAGCTTATTATAAGCAAAATGTGATGAGAGCATAGGGGTGCTTATTATAAGTGAAACGGTGGTGAGATCAAGGGGGCTTATTATAAGTGAAATCAGGGTGAGAGCAAGGGGGCTTTTTATAAGTGAAATAGGGTGAGATTGGGGGGCTTATTATAAGTGAAATGGGGTGAGAACAGGGGGGCTTATTATAAGTGTAACACCCCCCTAGTGGTGTTTAAGTTAAACCTTTACCTCAGTGAATTCAGGAGGGGTCACCTAGAGGGTAAGCTAATAGTTTATGAAAAGTTACATAAACAGGTTACCATGGGGATAACCCAGCCCAGCCTGGAGACTGAGGGAGAGGAAGGAGGGGCTGTCAGAAAAGGAGATAGAGAGGGAGACAGAGAGAAGACACAGGAGAGGAGAGTTGTAGCTGGGGACCTGGGGTGGAAGCTCCCAGGCTCCCCCAGCATTGCCTGGCTGTCTGAGCGTGGTGACTGCGCCAGGGCAAGGAATGTGTGCACTGGATGAGGGGGAGAACTCCATGCCACTATAGTGAACCCAAGAGAGAGGGGGACACTTTGCATGGAAGAGGCCCTGGAGTGAGGGCTGCTACAAGAGGCATGGTAGCTGTAGTGTCAGATCCTGAGGCTGAGAGTACACAGAGTGACGTGTCAGAGCACAGGAGACATTATCCCCGCAGAGGAGGGATGAGCTGCAGTTGAGAGGTACACAGAGTGTGTCAGAGCTGCATGGAGGAGAGGCTGCCTGCCTATTAGCATCCATGCATGTGCCCCTGCAGAAAGGGTATCTGCAGTGAGTATGGAGTGTAAGAGAGACCAATGATTTATGTTACATAACATCTGGATAACATTAAGAACTGTGCAGGAGGAGTGATAAGATATTTGCAACCATATTCGTATTTCTCATTAAGAACTGTGCTGGAGAGAGTAAGGAGATGTATATATTCTGCAACCATTATGATTATCGTGCTGGAGGAAGAGTGTAAATAAAAGTTCAGTTTGTTATAGAGATGGTCTGGCGCCCAAATTATTGTGACTTCTATTACACTGCACCAAAGTGACATTACCTGTGTCCCACTAACTACAAAGAAACACCTGCATGTGCAGGGACCCCCTGATCATTTACACCCATGCCCATCAGCTAGCCAGGGCTTGAGAAGGAGGTGCACTGTGTACCCTTTGCACCCCACACTACACACAGTGACAGGGGGTTACATAATGGCGCCCAACGTGGGGCTCAAGCACAACAGATGGAGAAAGTGCTTGCAGGACACAGGGACTGAGTGCAGTGTGCCCAGCCGGAGTAACACCCTTGGGACACCATGTCTGACCGTCTCTAGGTGCCCAGGAGACCAAGGGTAATGAGGAGGTAAAGCAAGCTGTTTGCTGAGTAGTTCTGTCCGGGACAGTATATGGAGCAGCAGTGTGCTTGTTGCTGAGACTTGTAGTGCCACTTAACCCAGCTGAGTGGGAAGCAAAAGAAGAAAAGGTTCAACGTGTGAGGTGTAATTATAATGCAGTCTGTATATTGCCTTTCCTGAGGATTTGGGGAAGCAAAGAGAGGCAGATTGTGCAAGTGACGTCTGTATATTGCCCTTCCGGAGGATTAGGGGGAGCAAAGAAAGGCAGATCGTCCACGTTGGAGAGAAAGGGGGGAAGGCAACCCCGCTGGTCAAATGCCACCCCTGCATATATTGCTGATATGTGACTTGGGGGAGATGTATTTGTTGGGAGGGGCCCATGAGAGCCACCTGTCTCTTTTTGACCCAGGAGGGGGGAGACATGGGCAGGCATGGGCAGGTGCTACATTGCTTTGGCATAAAGCCATATTTAAATGTACATTGAAAGAAAACAGGACACCTGTGACTCACATGTTTACATCCATTGGGGGTGTTGTGGGGTATGCAATGTGAAATGTGTTTTATATTGATACTGCCATTGTATTGCTATGTATGTATTCACTTTACACTGTGATTTTTCATGAAATAGTGATGTAGAAAAGTTTACATGTGTGTGGTCATATGTGAGTTAGGTGTGAGTGAGATTAGCTAGGCAGCCCACTAGGTGTAGTTTAGGGTGCCCAGCTAATCGGGGGAGAATGTAACACCCCCCTAGTGGTGTTTTAGTTAAACCTTCACCTCAGTAAATTCAGGAGGGGTCACCTAGAGGGTAAGCTAATAGTTTATGAAAAGTTACATAAACAGGTTACCATGGGGATAACCCAGCCCAGCCTGGAGACTGAGGGAGAGGAAGGAGGGGCTGTCAGAAAAGGAGATAGAGAGGGAGACAGAGAGAAGACACAGGAGAGGAGAGTTGTAGCTGGGGACCTGGGGTGGAAGCTCCCAGGCTCCCCCAGCATTGCCTGGCTGTCTGAGCGTGGTGACTGCGCCAGGGCAAGGAATGTGTGCACTGGATGAGGGGGAGAACTCCATGCCACTATAGTGAACCCAAGAGAGAGGGGGACACTTTGCATGGAAGAGGCCCTGGAGTGAGGGCTGCTACAAGAGGCATGGTAGCTGTAGTGTCAGATCCTGAGGCTGAGAGTACACAGAGTGACGTGTCAGAGCACAGGAGACATTATCCCCGCAGAGGAGGGATGAGCTGCAGTTGAGAGGTACACAGAGTGTGTCAGAGCTGCATGGAGGAGAGGCTGCCTGCCTATTAGCATCCATGCATGTGCCCCTGCAGAAAGGGTATCTGCAGTGAGTATGGAGTGTAAGAGAGACCAATGATTTATGTTACATAACATCTGGATAACATTAAGAACTGTGCAGGAGGAGTGATAAGATATTTGCAACCATATTCGTATTTCTCATTAAGAACTGTGCTGGAGAGAGTAAGGAGATGTATATATTCTGCAACCATTATGATTATCGTGCTGGAGGAAGAGTGTAAATAAAAGTTCAGTTTGTTATAGAGATGGTCTGGCGCCCAAATTATTGTGACTTCTATTACACTGCACCAAAGTGACATTACCTGTGTCCCACTAACTACAAAGAAACACCTGCATGTGCAGGGACCCCCTGATCATTTACACCCATGCCCATCAGCTAGCCAGGGCTTGAGAAGGAGGTGCACTGTGTACCCTTTGCACCCCACACTACACACAGTGACAGGGGGTTACATAAGCAAAAGGGGGTCAGATCAGGGGGGCTTATTACAAGCGAAATGAGATGAGAGCAGAGGGGGGCTTATTATAAATGAAATGAGGGTGAGGGCAGGCGTTCTTGTGGTAATGTAATGTGGGTGTGAGGTAGGTGGTGGATAATGAGTGCTATTTTATTTCTGGGGTGATGGTGGGGCAATTTAATTTAATAGTGGGGTCTCTTAATTTAAGATGAGGTGGCGGGACCTTTAATTTAATGCTGGGGTGGTTTGGGGCTATTAATTGAATTATGGGGCTGAGTTTGGGAAGGGCGGCTATTTATTAAATGTGAATGTGAATTATTTAATGCTGGGGATAGTTGTGGGAAATGGTTATGTTTATTAAACTTAAATGCTATGTATTGCTAGGCCTGTTTGGTGGTAGGTTTATTTATTAAATGCGGATACTATTAATTTAATGTCGGGCTGGTTGGAAGGAAATAGATCTATTTGTCAAAGTGAGTACTATTATTTTAATGTTTCTGGCCGGAGGGAGGCCTAATTATTAAACGTTTGTAATATTTATTTAACGCCAAGGGCTGGTTGAAGTTTTTTAAATTTCATGTACCCATTTTTTCCAGATAGGGCTCCCAACATTCCATGAACCAGACAAGCAGCAACTGAGCTAAAGACACCAGCAGCCACAGGTCGGGAAAGCAACAAGAACAGGACACACATACTCAGGTACATACAGTAGGCGCACACTCTCACATTGGCTGCACAAACATACTGGGCTCCGACTACCATTTATTTGGCCCCACCTACATGAGGCACTTTCAGATTTTTTTCCAGGGCCACTTTAAGTTCACAATTTGCCACTGCCCTTTTCTATGTAGGTGGGGCCCACCGGAGTCAAAAATGTGCAAAGTGCTTGTCACCTGCACCTTTAAGAGTCGCACACCTCATGACGTTGGAGCCTGCCTCAGCCAACCACAGAGAGGAGATGAAGCAGAGGAAAGTCACGTTTACTTTATTTTATTGTAATTTTTTTATTTCCTTTTATTTTTAAACTTGACAATGTTCCCTTTTCCTCTGGGGGGGTTAGCATGTTCTTGACATAATATGGATTGGGGAAAGTACTCTGTGACATAATATGATTTGGGGGCAGTACTCTGTGGCATAATATGATTTGGGGCAGTATTTTGTGGGACAATATTGTTTGGGGGCAGTACTCTGTAGAACAATATGCATTGTGGCATAAATTGAACAATATAGCATAAATTCAACTTGGGCACTACTTATGCATTGTGGCATAAATTAAACTGAGGCACTACTGTGTGACATAATATTGTTTGGAACATTACTGTGTGGTATATGCTTTGGACGCATTACTGTGTGGCATAATATGAATTGTGGCATAAATTGAACTGGGGCACTACTGTGTGGCATAATATGAACGTTTATTTGTTCCATTATTATTACTAATATATATATATTATAATATATAATCTCTCATCCAACTAAATGCACAATTGGAAAACTTGGGCTTGACTAGATTTTAGCCAACCCCTGAACGTAGTGAACGCTGCAAGAACAGATAGGAGAGAGCAGGACAGTCTGCCAAATGTTCTGATTCTAGTGGAGCAAGACTTTGTCCTGATCTAATCGGCGGGGCCTAGACTGTGCACTCTTTATGTACACTACATTTCTTAATATACTACACTATGCCGTTAGCTATCTCCTTCATTGGCTGACCACTCCCCTTCTAGTGTCTGGATCGCTTCTGTGGTGGTTGACCACACCCCCTCGGGTAGGCCCCTACCGTTGCAGTCCCCCGGAGGGTCCCTCATGCCCCAGTCCGACACTGTCGATATGTGCCGTATTTTGCGCAAAATCACTCTGCGTATACCCAGAACCAGACCATACGGCAGTGAATGCAGCAATGTTCAATTCATCTTTGAGTGCAAAGGACCCTTGCTACAGCCTCCGATGTCATGGCTGGAACGAGTAAGAAAATGGGTGTATGCACAAAGTGAATGTACAGTAAAAGCGTGCTTAGCTCGAGCGTATGCAGCAATGTCTGACTCAAGCTTTGGGTATCTCAAAGGTACTTGTATTTCTGTTACATCCCTTGCACCAGCTACAGGTCTGTTGTAAGTGCCGATTACTAATGTGAACGGTCATGTATGCATGCTAGAACATGTGTGTGCAATCAGGAGTAACTGTAAAAACTCAATTTATGTACAGTAGACCTTAAGAGCATCCTGCTAATTGTATTTTTTAGAAAAACATTTTCTTTAAACAAAAATAGTATTATTAACAGGTGACAGGTTTTCTCTTTTTCTTCTGTACATTCTTTTGGGACTTTAAATTCCACATATGTATTGAATGAATCTAGCAGTATATTATTATCTGTTAGAGTAGAGCGCACCTAGACCTGTATTCAAAAACAGACGTATCTTTACATTCACTTCTTGTTGAATACAGACGTGCGTATGCCCGATTTAAAAAACGCACAATACATTAATTTTGCATGCCTTAATGAATCAGGCTCTATGTGCCTCAATTAGAGTTGAACATTCAGTAATTTTTGGAGCCGTAAATATGCACATTTCTCTACTGTGCATGTGTACCAAAATATGTCCATATCTAGATTTCTGTGCATCTTAGACTTGTACATACTTCTAGTTTATCATTTCATCACTTCTATTTTCAGCTTAAAAGTGACTAAAACTGTGACTAAAACAGCACAAAAGTCGAGACTGTAGAACCAACCTGGTTCAATACAATTTCAAGTTTTATCAAAAATGTTGAGCTTCTCTAAACATTGATGGCCTTGCATAGTTCATGCATTGTAACTAGACCCCACCAAGTGCCTCACTTTGGTTGCTATTAGAGATGCTCACTGACCCCCGTGTTTTGGTTTTGGTTTTGGATCTGGATTACCAGCGTGTTTTGGTTTTGGTTTTGCCAAACCGCCCTTGCGTGTTTTGGTTTTGGTTTTGGTTTTGTTTGGTTTTGTTTTGCAATTTTGTTTAAAAATTGATGTTTTTGGGCATAAAATAACCTAATTTAGTGCTCCACCTGTTTCTTGGTTAAGTAAGGTAATTCTAAAGCTAATAAATTGGGAAGAAAACAGTTTAATCCCTGGTAGGCCGTCCTTAATTCTGCACACAAACCTGGTTGTCTTCCTCTTCATCTTAGCCTATTGGCAATGCAGCCATCGTCTTTGGGTGTATATTACACCCTCCACTTGTATTTGAAAAGTAAATATAAATGGACCGAGGTAGTTTGGTGGCTATCTATGCCCCCCCCCCCCCCCCCCGCCCTTCACTTGTAGTTGAATAGAAAAAAAGCAGCCTGCATAGACTGTAGAAATAGAAAGTAAAAAAAATGGACCAAGGTAGTTTGGTGGCTATCTATGCCCCCCCCCCCCGCCCTCCACTTGTAGTTGGATAGAAAAAAAGCTGCGTGCATAGACTTTGGAATTAGAAAGTAAAAATAAATGGACCAAGGCAGTTTGGTACCTGTCTGTATCAGCCCCCAACCCCATCCACTTGTAGTAAAATAGAACAAAAGCAGCCTGCATAGACTGTCGAACTAGAATATAAAAAGAAATGGACAAAGCAGTTTGGTATCTGTCTGCATCAGATCCCCTCTCCACTAGGAGTAAAATAGAAAACTATTCAGCCGTTATATAATCTAGAATATAAATAGAAATTGAGAAAGGCAATTTGGTATCTGTCTGCATCATAATCATCAACATCCTCATTAGCGCCCTCGTCGCCTACACAAATCTCCCCCTCTTCTAATTCCAAAGTGGCATCCTCAATTTGTGTATCACCGGCTACACTCGGGCTGTTCAGGCACACATCAGCAGAACTGCTGAAAGGGTCCCTCTTTATGGGTACACTAACAGAATGCTCACGATTAGACATCCCACTGTTGGATGGACTCTCCACAGGGATTGGTGTCATTTGTGATTCAGAGCAAACATTATCCTCTAATGCCTTACAGTTATCTTGCAGCTCGGCTTTGACGCGTAACAGTAGTTGTGCACCACTTTTAGACTCCAAATTACTTGGTCTTGCTTGGTCACGAGTGACCATACAAGAAGAAGGCTCAGTAAGATTTTTGGATCTGCAACTAATAGAGAAAGGCGAAGACCTCATTCTTTCTTTGCCACTGCGTGTGTAGAATGGCATGTTGGCAAACAAAATTTTTTATCGGCAGTTAACTTTTTTGAAGGCACAACTTGTATTGGTCTGGCCTGCATTTACCAATCAAAGAATAAGGGGTCCTAGCCTATTCACAATTAGTTTAGCAAAGATGTTGATATCCATGTTTAACAGCACAAAAGGGCAGTAATTCTGGTAATATGTCAAGTCTTTGAAAAGTTTTGAAATAGCAATAATTTGTGCCTCTACCATCTCTTTTGGGAACTGGCTCTTGTCATATATCTCATTGTAGAGAGAAGTAAGGATCGAGATTAATTCCTATTGGAATGTTATGTAAAAATTAATTATATAACCGTCTGGGCCATGAGATTTATCTTTAGATAGGGTTATAGCTGCATCTTTTATTTAGATTTCAGTCCATTCTGTGTTGAGAGACATCTTTTACTTTAAGTTTCAAATAAGACATATCACACCTTCTAAAAAATTTTAAATGGTATCCTCAGAAGGCTGAATAGTATTGTGATCTTCTTTTGAATAATAAAGTTGTTCATAATAACCAGCTAGTGTGTTGGTAACTTCCAAGGGATTAGTTAATTTGGCCTGTTTTCCATTAAATATACATCTAATCCTTTTTCTCGCCAGTTTCCCCCTTAATTTATGCGCAAATACTATACTCGCTCTATTTCCTAATCTGTAAAACTTTTGGTAAAGGAGAAAAAGAGCCTTCTCAATTTGGTTTGTAAATGCTCCCTAGCCTTCTTTAGCTTATTTGTAATATTAGAATAATTGAGTTGCTGTTTATGTCACTCCTCTAACGATATAATCTTGGCTTTTAAATCATTTTGGAGTTCGTCATCTACTGTTTTAAGTTTCAAGGCAATTTGTATAGCTATAAGCATCTGAGATATGCTTTATGTGAACACTAATATATAAAAATAGAGGTGTCTTCTGGTTTGTTGGTTTGCATAAATAATTCTAGCGAGTCATGTACAGTCTTGGCCAAAAGTTTTGAGAATCATCATAAACATCAACATTTATTTATATAGCGCCAGCAAATTCCGTAGCGCTTTACAATTGGGAAAAAACACTGATAAGACAATACTGGGTAATACATACAGACATGACACAAATATTGGTTTTCACAAAGTTTGCCTCTTCAGTGTTTTTAGACCTTTTTGTCATATGTTGCTATGGTATACTGAAGTAAAATTACAAGCATTTCTTAAGTATCAAAGACTTTTATTGACAAGAACATTAAAAATGGTAGGTTAGGAGGTAGTTTGTTTGTTTGTCTCCAGGGGCTGAGAGGGAGTTTAGGTAATGTCAAGTCCCAAGACAATAACAATGGTGCATGGTCAGACAAGGTAATTGGTAATATTGTGACCTGCAGAATGTGTTGAAATGTCCACTTATCAGCTAATGCTAAATCTATTCATGAATAATAATTGTGGAAATGCAAATTAAATGTGTAGTCCTTAACTGAGGAAGTTTGGGTCGTCCAGGCATCATAAAGGTCATATTCGGTCAAATTCTGGTGAACTGCTATTGTATTTTTAATTTTGTCTGAAGACTTTGATTTATCTATTTTTGGATCAGGGGCATTATTAAAATGTCCTCATAAACATTTTGATCATTTGTTTGATTTTGGAATAGACCTTTTTGAAAAATGGCTTGTCTAGTATTCGGTGCATAGATGAGACCAATGTAACAACTCTATTCTTAAGTTTACCATGTAGAATAATGAAGCCATTCCTATATAGTACTTGTTTTTCCACTGTAAGAGGGCAATTAGCTCGTACTAACTAACTCTTACTTACTAGATAGCTACACCATTTCATTTAAAGGGGCCATTGGCCCTGAAGCAATATGATATGAAAATGCGTACTGTGCTTGAATCGCATAATGTATCTCTTGGACTGCTACTATATCAGCTGTGTCTAGAGAAGGCTCTAAGGACAAGTGTTCTCTTGTTATGGAAATTCAGACCCCTAGGGGCATATTCAATTGACAGCGGGATCGCCGAAAATCCCGCGCTCTAAAAAAATTACCGTTATTACGGTAATATCTCGCTGGATTTCAGCTCGCAGCTGAAATCCAGCCAGTTAATTACCGTATTAATGGTTTTCCCGCGCAGGATTACCATAATAACGGTAATATTTATCGAGCACAGGATTTTTGGCAATCCCGCCGTCAATTGAATACCCCCCTAGTGTTTATGGCGAGAAATATCGCCATGGTACTGATATATTAGTGGATGTGACAGCCCGATCACTCTCGAACTTTGAGACAACATCTTATTTTACACTGACATGTGCATTTATATTACTAGAATAAAAGAAAATGAGGGTATCCTTAAATGCATACACTAGCTATGACACAGCTGGATAAATTGAACAGTAGAAAAAAAGGGAGGAAAAAGGGCTGCACACCTTACTTATAGGTCTACCTTGTAAGTGAGGTGTATAATGATGAAGCTACTCACAAACCATAGATACTACTTATTGGCTGAATACACCCAGTCCTTCATAGAGTGATGCATAGTTGAAGTAAAACTCCGGAGCAGTCTCAACCAACAAACTCAAACAAACTGAACCAACAGGCAAGGGAAAAAAATAAAGAAAGACAGACAGAAATGGAGTTGACAAGCTAGATTTCCCTTGTGAGTCTATTTCTTTCTGCCTGTCAAGTACCATTCCAAAACTGAAGCAGATTAAGGGGCCTCTTTATCAATATGAATGCAGCATTTTTAAAGAGATTTGATTCAGGAGACATGTGTGAAGGTGGTTCCATTATAGTTGACGATCAGTTTCATTGGGATTACCCATTTTTAGGGGATATTTCTCTGTTCTAAATACTGAAGTCACTGGTTGGAAAAGCATTATTTTGGACAATGTAGCTAGTGAGATATGTGCAAATAGTTGCAATTTTCCTAAAATCTGTTGAGGAATCAGAAGGATTAGCAGCTCTCAGAATGCCCTACACTACAGAAATAATTAAGAAGTTCAGGAATAGGATAGGAGGGCATAGGTTTCCACCATCCAAGCTTTAAAAAAAATCAGGGCATCCTGTTTGATAGAGGAGAGTCTTCTGGTTCAATTTATATGGCACTTGCACTTTGTTTTATATTTTGCTAATTTTATATATATTTTATGATATCCAATAAAAGTTATGTTTTAATTAAAGGATGCTCCTTTCGATAAATAAATATATAAAATTTGGAGTTGTATGTGCACCCATAGTACCAAACTTCTTTTTCTTTCCTTTTTTACTGTTAATATAGATACGTTTAAGTTGCACATCCATATATACGACGATATTGAAAATATAAAAATAATAAAATATTAAAAGAACAAAAATTAAAAAACAAAACTTGAGTAGGGGGATAATCAATTCCTAGCTATTGGTGCGACAATTTTCTTTGTCCTATACAATAAGTGTTAAGATGGGGGAGGGTTATAATTATGGCTACAATAAACTAATGTGTACCCTCATTTAATGCATTAGGTTGCCTAGATTTCAAAATGGTATACCCTGTTGGGCTTCCCATATTGTGCCTACACATTTTATGCATTTAATTCAAGACTGGGCAAAATATTAAAATAATAATAATAATAATTATATTATTATTATCATTTTCAAGTGCAGATTTTATTATGAAAAACTATGTGTAGAATCCGGTCTTCATCTTTTTTGGAAAGGTAGATTGTTGTTAAAGGAAAAATCACAAAGTATTTCTTGGTGGTATTTTAAAAAAAAATATACACATTTGCTTTTAATTTGCTTTTTTGCAATTTCAATTAAAACAATACAATTGCCTATTAATATAGACAATATAATATGCCTATTTTTGATAGGTTTGTTTCTGCAGTGACAGGAGGTATAAGCAAACTAATGGTATTGTCTAATAATTCAAAGTGGTCTGAAAAAAACATGTTACAGTTGTGTGGGTACCGCACAAATTAGTGATAATGATGTTGAAATGTGACCAGCTAACCACCACACACAGGATTTGGTTTCAGCTTGAAGCTTCCACACCACAGGATACTAAATCCTACAGTTTGGGTGTTGGATCTTAAAACCCGCATCCAATGCGGCAGTCTGTTTAATACATTCCCCCAAAGTCTAAAAAATGAAAATGATTTGATTGCAAGTGACACTGACAACTATAGACTAGTAAGTTTAACATTTATAGCTGGAAAGCTATTTTAGGGAATGTCAAATAACCACTTTCTAGGAATAACATTATCAGCATCAGTCAATTTGAATTTATGAAAGGCTGATTTTGTCAAACAAATCTATTTACTTTTATTGAAGAAGTGAGTAGAAAATTGAACAGAGGATTGGCTGTGGCTATAGTATTCTTCGTTTTTCAAAAATGTTTGAAACTGCGCCTCACAGATGCTTAATGTAATGCGCAACTCTCCTTTTTCCCTAATGCAATGATTAGTCTAAAAAATGCAATTTTTACCCAGATAGAAAACTGCCTAATGTGTCCTGAGAGTAGTTAAAAGTGAACTGAACTAATGTTATAAGCAATGTACTCTAGGGTTCTGTCATGGGACAAACATTTTTTAATTTGTTTATAAAGTATATATATTATATATATTATAAGTTAGAATTAGTAGTAAGGGATGATAACGTAGTACCAGCTGAGCCTCCGGCCAATTAAGTGAAATTGTTGACGCCCAATTGAAAATATCCAGACTTTATATAGACTGGAAGGAAGACCAGTTCCATCATAACAATCCCTGTGGAAGCTCACTGCCTTTTTGGCCACGAACGTAACGCGTTGGTTGATAACACTACAACCTACTGATTCAGCACTGTCAAATGCTCAACACCTCTATTCTAGCATGCTAGATTGCCACCTTCAGCCTACTGAGTACGCAACCGCTGTCCTAGAGGGATACTAAGAGCGCGCATACGCTACCTCCGCCACACACAGGCTGTGTGTCTGCGTCCGGCACCACTATATAAACCAAAGGCAAGAGACGCCGCCACACTGTAGGAGGGACCCTCGCCCAGCGGATATCTACTATCAAGCGTTACCAAGTAAGTCACTTCGGATTTTCCACAGACTATTTGGGATATTCTCTTTATATTGGACAATTCCTTCACCCCCGCCATAACGTACATGGCCTCTAGGTCCACTTAGTGCACCTATTCAAGTGTCAGTACTCATTTGGGACATCTGACTCATTTTGATTTGCTACCAATCAACAAAGTTGAAAGGGCATTTGTCTACATTGCCATATCGGACAATTCACAATACGGGTTACAATACCCAGTGGACAATTGATGTGTATGGATTGATATGGTTCAATTTCATCATTTGTTTTTATTTGTTTTTTGTTTGTTTCATATACCGTTTACCAAGTGCAAATGTCAGTTCATTCTGTTTCTGGCCAGAAAACTTACTGTGTACATTATGTTGCAATAAATAACATTTACCACTAACTTTGCTACACATGCTATACCTTCTAGTGCCCAGAACCTGATATACTACGTTATCAGCTCTTCTTGGGATGGTAGGGATTCCCTCCTGTACACTTGCAGGTTCTACTTTGGCTGCTTTACACAAATATAGATAGCAAAACCCACCCTTTTGTTTATTTCTTAGTAGTAAGGGATGATTAAGGGAATATGCTCACAGGACCTGATCATTAAGGCACGCCATTGCGGATATGTGTCATATTTTGTGTAAAATCGCTCTCCACATGCCCAGAAATGAACCATATGCCAGAGAATCTAGCAATGTCCATTTCATTTTCTAATGTAAAGGACCCTTACTACATCCTATGATTTCATGGGCGTAATGATGAAGGGACTGGGCGTATGCATATAGTCAATGTACTGTAAGGGCATACCAATCAAAAGTGCACGCTTTGGGCATCTCTAAGGTACATGATTTTCAGTTGTATCATTTGCACCAGCTGCACAATCAGGGGGGTACAGCGGCTACCACAGTAAGGAGCCCGGACTCGCTAAGGAGCCCACTGCACACTGATAATCCCAGGAATCATATCTCAGAGGGCCCCCTGCTGGTTGGATGACCTTTTGAGCCACTATGTCAAAATAATTGTGTCCACATCAAACGCGCTGCGGACACATCTGACACTTAGTGGCAACCTGTGCAGGGTCAATGTTCTGACACTGGCCGCTCAGAGTGTAGGGACTAAAGAGGGGGTGGGTGGCACCAAGTGACCTCATCAAGGAGCTTCAGTGAGAGGTCACACAACCAGGGCCCATCTGATCACAGCTTAAAAGGAGAGGAAGTCTCACTCATCTACTGCTGTTGTGGAAGGAGTGCTGCAATCAAGGCTACAATCAAGCTCATTGACATTGTGGAGTACTTGGTAAGTTTAAAAGGGCATGTGGAGTTTGAGGGGATGACATGTGGGGAGGTCTAATGAACATTTAAGGAACATGTGGTGAAGTCTGAGGGGCATGCAATCGTATGTGGAGAGGACTCCCAACCATGGCCTTATCTGTGTGAAGTTTGTATGTTCTCCCCGTGTTTGCGTGGGTTTCCTCCGGGTTCTCCGGTTTCCTCCCACACTCCAAAAACAAACTAGTAGGTTAATTGGCTGCTATCAAATTTGAACCTATTCTCTCTCTCTGTCTGTGTGTGTGTGTGTGTGTATGTATGTTAGGGAATTTAGACTGTAAGCTCCAATGGGACAGGGACTGATGTGAATGAGTTCTCTGTACAGCAGATTCAGTGGCGCTATATAAATAAATGATGATGATGATGATGACTGACATTTAATCGGCATATGGGGAGGTATGAGGGGCATGGAAAGGGTATGTGACAAGGTCTGTAGGGCATATAAGGGACACATTATGAGATCTGATGGCATGTGGTGAAGTCTGAGGGGCATGTACATTGCATGTGGGGATGATTGATGCACAGTTAACGGGCATATGGTTAGGTATGAGGGTCAGGGAAAGGGTATGTGAAAAGGTCTGATGAGCATGTAAGGACACAAATCTGAAGGCACGTAGGGAGGTCTGATGGACATGTAAAGGGCATGTGGGGAGGTCTGAGGGACATGTAATAGGCATATTATGAGGTTGTGAGGCATGTGGAGAGACCTAACAGGCATGTAATGGGCTTGTAGAGAGATCTGATATTGATGGGCATTTAAGGGGCATGTGTTGAGGTCTGAGAGGTAGATAAACTGCATGTGGGGAGGTCTGATGGGCATATAATGGGCCTATAATGGTCTAGGGGGGACATGTGTTGAGATCTGAGGGACATGTAGGGGAGTTTTGTTGCACATGAAGGATCTGAGAGTTTGTGGGAGACTGAGTGAGGCTATTTTGGACAATGTGGGAGGTGTCCGTGGCATGCGGTGGAATTTTGGAGCAAATAAAAGGCATGTGGGGGCATTTTGGCATAAGTGACGTGGGTGTTACAAGGTGATTTTTGGGATGTTTTTTCTTTCTCAAAATGTTGGGTAATGTGTAGCCCTTTATAAGGCTGGTTGTATGTAGCATATACTGCATGATCTGTGGTATGTACTGTGTACACCTATTGAACGGCTTTCCAAATTTCATGTTCCTATGTATTTTTCAAACAGGCCCCAACATTCCTGGATCCAGCCAAAAAAACAGCAACGGGTTGTGAGTGCTGCAATAACAGGTAGGAGAGAACAACACTAACTAGCAGGGGAGGAGCATCACATACATTTGCTCCAGGTGCCATTGCTCTGTGCTCACTGGGCCCAAGGGAGATGAGGGTCAAGTGTATGTGCACATGGGGGGTGGGGGAGGGTCTTGTCTGTTTCATTTGTACTAGGCCACACAATTTCTGATGGCAGCCCAGGCTACTGGTCTGCTGAATGTGCCAATTGCTAGCGATGACGGCTATGAATGTATGCTAGAACGTGTGATTGCAATCAGGAGCAATTGTAAAAATGTATTTTATGTACAGTACACATTAATAACATCCTAATAAATGTATTTTATGGGGGAAAAAAATGTAATGTTTTGTCATTACTATGTCATATATCACACAATATTAACAGGTGACATTAATTGAATATTTTTTTTTCTCTGCGTTCTTTTGTGACTTGATATTCCACATGTATTGGACGTATCCTGGGGTATCTTGTCTGTTAAAACAGAGTGGTCCTAGACCCGTATTCATCAACAGATGTATCTTCAGTTTAGCTCCTTGTTGAATATACACATGCGTATGCCCGATCTATATGCGTTTTTTTAAAAATGGACAATATGTTCTTTTGCATTCCTTGATGAGTCAGGTCCACAGTGTACAGAATATTTTCTAACAATATGTTCAATTTAAGCAGAGGACATAAGGCTATGGGGTATATTTACTAAAATGCAGGTTTAAAAAAAGTGGAGATGTTGCCTATAACAACCAATCCGATTCTATCTGTCATTTTGTATAATGTACTAAATAACTAGAATCTGATTGGGTGCTATAGGCAACATCTCCACTTTTTTAAACCCGCAATTTAGTAAATATACCCCAATGTCTTGCATCAGTAAGAAAAGACATTTAGGGTTTGATGCACAGTTGGACTAACTCCTGTTTGTGTAACTTATGTTACACATATTTGCAGAGCACATGTTCAGAAGGAGAACACACGCATATGTGCCAATGAGAGTTACATATGACACTTGTTATAAAGTTTAATTGTTAAATCAGCATTTTTTTTCTGGTGCACTACAGGTCCCAGCAAGCCATGACATGTCTTAAGTGTTTGGGTATGCTAGAGCTTAGAGAACTACAAGTGTCAGCATACCCATTGCTGCTAGAGCTTGCTAGCACTTTTAAAACTTGTAGAAATGCAAGAATGTCCTGGGATCCAAGACCCGCTAGGTCCTGTAGGGCACCTGTAAAAAAAATGGAGTAAAATAAACACACACATATACCTTGTAAACAGATATTTATTTAAAAAGATCTCCTCCACACACCCTTGTTCACCACTTTATTTCTCATTTAAATCTTTGGGAGGGGGGTCCGCTTCTTTCTTGCAGCTTTTAAATTATTTTGAAAAACAAAAAAACCATAAGTCATGCTTCGTGTAGGAAAGTTAATAAGCTTTTGAGCATTTTGCTGTAGAAAGTTCTGGGTTATTGGACAACAATGTTTATTTCTTTCAATTTAAGGCTATACTCGATGGATGGACCTCAATAGAAAATGCACAGCTTTGCCATGTGTAACTGTGTTTAATAGACTGGTGGATTTTAACCTGGGAATTGGGAGGAGGCATAAGATATAAAGAGAGAGAGTGGAATATAAAAAAAAACTTGTCTGAGCAAATACAACATGAGACAAAACTTTAAAACCCCCTGCCTAACATTGTGTAGGTCCCCTTCATGCCACCTAAACAGCTCTGACCCATCAAGAGATGGCCTCCACAAGACCTCTGAAGGTATAATGTGGTATCTGACACCAAGATTTTAGCAGCAGATACTTTAGGTCCTGCAAGTTGCAAGGTGGGGCCTCCATGACTTTGACTTGTTCTCCAGCACATCCCACAGATGCTCGATCAGATTGAAATATGGGGAATTTGGAGGGCAGGTCAACATCTTGAACTCTTTGTCATCTTCTTCAAACCATTCCTGAGCAATTTTTTCAGCATGGCAGGGTGCAATATCCTGCTGAAAGAGGCCACGGAAATCAGGGAATACTGGTGCCATAAAGGGGTGTACTTGTTCTGCAACAATGTTTAGGTAGGTGGTACGTGTCAAAATAATATCCCCATGAATGCCAGGACCCAAGCATTCCCAGCAGAACATTGCCCAGAGCATTACATTGCCTCCACCAGCTTACTTTATTACCATAGTCCATTCTGGTGCCATCTTTTCCCCAAATAAATGATGCACGTGCACCCAATCATACACATGATGATGAAAAGAAAATGTAATTCATCAAACCATTCCACCTTCTTCCATTGCTCCATAGCCCAGTTCTGGCATTCACGTGCCCAATGTAGGCTCTTTCGGCAATGGACAGGGGTCAACATGGGCACCCTGACCGGACTGTGTCTATGCAGCCGCATATGCAGCAAACTGCATTGCACCCTGTTTTTTGCCTGCTTACTAGTACAGATGTCACTGATACTGCCCCTCACACAATTGCATTCAGATTGAAACACTTGGGATTGAGTCTTGGGTGCCCATGACTCTGTCACCAGTTCACCAGTTTTTCTTCCTTGGACTAGTTTTGGTAAGTACTAACCACTGTATACCTGGAACACTCCACAAGATCTGCTGTTTTAAAGATGATCTGACCCAGTCGACTAGCCATCGCAATTTGCCCCTTGTCAAAGTCACTCGTATCCCCCAAATTAGATTTATAAACATACGGAATACCCCTCCATCGTTACACTTTGGCAACATCCTCTTTTTCTTGCGGGAAACTCCACGAAATTTGCTTTACTCTGCAAACAGGTAGGTATCACTCAATTTGCACACATAATGGAGGAAAGTGACCCCCTGGTGTTTCTAGATATCTGCAAGAAACCTAGGCTTTCTCATTCTTTACACTTCCACTATCAACAAATTAAAGGTTTTATATAGGGAAAGGTGTGTTAACGCACGAGGAGGACCAACCTCTATACAGTCATATTAGGGTTGTAAAAATCCTCTAATCTTAATGAGGGGGTGCTCTACCAACAAATACAATTTTTTATCTTCCAGAAACTAGAGTTGGAATTAATAAGAGCACTCCAGGTCTAATATTGGACCTGGAGTGCTTATTAGTTTCTTGGTGATAAAAAAAAAATGTTTTATATAGGCACAGCTTAAATCTGTTAAATTACGTAGACAGACGCTTTTCGAACACAGTGCATATATCAGGTTGACAGACAAGGACTTGTCTCTCTAATATACCACGCCATTCTATCTCCCACAGATCAACCGTTGGAGCCATTTGACTCGACATTAGAATCTGATACTCAGAGGACCTTGGACCAGGAGGGATGGTCAATTATTAAACACTGTGTTGCTAAACCCTCTATAAATACGTCAGTAAAGGAGAATACTTATAAAATTTACAACAGATGGTATATGGTGCCCTCCAAACTTCACAGAATTTACACCTCTACCTCTAACATGTACTGGCGCGACTGTGGGAGAATGGGATTCTTCTAACATATATGGTGGCAATGTTGCCTTGTGAAGTGCACTTCTTATCCCCATTGGTTAGAGAAGAGTTGGCACCATCATTCCGTAGCGGGTATAGTTAGTGGTAAGGTGTCACTACTCTAGTAGCACTGTTAGTCTGAGCAGCTAGTGATCACGCTGCACCATCAGCTTTCAGCTTGTCCCTATGCCTGAAACTAGTGATGAATGTTCATGCATAGGATATCAGGATTAATCTCACAGGATCTTCATTTACTTACCATACAGAACCACTGGGCATTCGCAGCCATTCTCAGGCACACTACTTTAGAAACTGCAGGTGGCATAAGTAATATAAATATATGCATAAATATATATATATATTATTAAAGTAATTTATCGCTTACAAATAAAACATTGTCCAATGCGATTTGTGTGGCTCCAACGCACAATGTATTTAATTGCAAAATATAGCAGGATTTTACAGCAAGCCATTGTTACACATTAAAAAGGTTTAAAATAAAGCAGGAAAGTATTAAACACCGAATACATTACATTTTCCTTATAGAGCTTCACCGAGGTCCATGGAACAAAGCCATGCTCACATGTAGCCAGGTTCAGAGAGAGAGAGAGAAAGAGAGAGCTTTGGCTGATAAAACGGCTTGATAGTATACAGTTTCAGTATAGAAAAAACTACTGATGTTGTCATGGCATGTTTCCATTGGTTCAGGATTCAGGACAGTCCAGTGTAATGCAGGTCATAGGTCAGTTCAAAGGATTTCTCTGGGAAGAGGTGATCACCTTCCCCTAACAGTGCAAAACATGTGCTTCTCAAAGAAACTGACCCAAACCAGTCTAAACAATTTAAAACACAATTGATCATTCAATATTTTATCTTCCATAACTATTGATTGCAGGAAGCGATCGCAAAGCCGAAATTATAGGATGAGAGATGGTAATGTGCAGATCAAAATGACACTAAACATGATACATTTCCTATATCCTGAGCTTTAGATACTTTTAAAGTGCTTTTATCATTATTATATTTAACTGTAAACTCTATTACATTTGATTATAAACAATTGTGTTCTGGAACTATTTTAAGGTGGACTATTTACAAGTAAATGTGTAAGTGTATGTGCGGGTTATTTATCGTGCGATTGCGTCATAACAATATCAATCAATATAGCTTATTTCATCCGATTATTAAACTTTGACAATATATATTGTGGCAGGAGCCCGCTACTGCAGAAGCACACGCGTACAACTTCTTCCTTTTTATGGTTCTTTATTGTCAGGATGGTAATAAATGTTTTGACACCGTATACTTTCACAGCAATTATGGAGACCCTAAACGGTTGCTATACATAGAACAGCTCTCTCTCAAGACTAGCCAGCTACCCCAGCGTTAGTCTCCCTGAACAATGAAACAAGCAGGGTTTTATACCTGACACTCCTCCCACAGGCCTAGCTTGATGGACAGGTGACACACCCACCTTCTCTTTAAAAGGAAACGCCCATCCCTGGCTCTTGTTTAGACTATCAGACCCACCCTGTCTGTTTGCTGTGAGGAAGCAGCTTTTAAATCATGTAAGTAAACCAATTTTAAAACACACATATGTTTTTACCTGGTTTAATCTCCACCTTGGTACATAACTGTGCCAATGTTTTACTCTACTTCCCTGCTTTATCTGCATATTGCCAGCTAAATGCCTCCTTTTGTTACAATATATAGGGAAGTAGAGTAAAACATTGGCACAGTTATGTACCTAGGTGGAGATTAAACCAGGTAATAAAAACATATGTGTAGTTTAAAATTGGTTTACTTACATGATTTAAAAGCTGCTTCGTCTCAGCAAACAGACAGGGTGGGTCTGATAGTCTAAACAGAACCAGGGATGGGCGTTTCCTTTTAAAGAGAAGGTGGGTGTGTCACCTGTCCATCAAGCTAGGCCTGTGGGAGGAGTGTCAGGTATAAAACCCTGCTTGTTTCATTGTTCAGGAAGACTAACGCTGGGGTAGCTGGCTAGTCTGAGAGAGAGCTGGTCTATGTATAGCAAGCGTTTAGGGTCTTCTCCATAATTGCTGTGAAAGTATACAGTGTCAAAACATTTATTACCATCCTGACAATAAAGAACCATAAAAAAGAAGAAGTTGTACGCGTGTGCTTCACCAGTAGCGGGCTCTTGCCACAATATATATATATATATATATATATACAAGTTAACCCGTGCATGATACTCATGCATTCTAATCAAATCAAGCTACTTAAGGTCTTAAAAAGGTTCTTGTCATGCATTTGGACCTAGCCCAGGCCTCCTCAGGGGAAGAGCGTTACTTCCCGACTCAAGCGCCCTTTTTAATGTGTGTTCATGAGGTAAAATTACCTCACGAAAATGAGTTTGACCCCTCAACTCGTAAATTTAGCCTTTACTACCCCTCCCATGGGGGGAAGGGGGGATGATGGAAGTTAACTGACTTGACTATTCTAATTTTTTTGTCAAATAACGTCAGTATACCAAATTTCAGGTCAATTGGATGAGCCCTTTCTGAGAAAATAGTTTTTTCCACACACACACACACACACACACTAACGCACGCCTCTACACATCTGTGTTCATGAGGTAAAATTACCTCACGAAAATGAGTTTGAGCCCTACCAAATTTCAGCCCTTTTTGAATTTTTTTTCCCACACACACTAAGAATTTAGTAGGTCAGTGTATAACTCTGCCCAGCAGGTGGCGCTGCAACTTGGTGTTTTTTTTTCACACACAGACGCCACTAAGCATTTATATATTAGATATGTATATGTATATATATATATATATATATATATATATATATATTTATATATTTATACATATATATATATATATATATATATATATATATATATATATATATATATATATATATATATATATATATATATGTATATATAAATTTATATTTAGTTCCGAAACTGAAATATCAGTGTGATTGATCCAGGGGATTAATCCAGTTACCATGTGCACATTTGACTTAATTGTGCGTACCACAATAGGCTTTGTTTTGTCTTTCTGTGGATGAGAACTGTTATGAAATATACCTATAAAAAAGAAATAGCAAACAGTCTTCATGTTCCCTCTCTCTCATAAACACCATTAAAATGCAGTTAAAATCAGTTGCACTAACCTCCCAGATATAGTGACTTACAACTAGCAAGGGCTGGCTTGTGAGCCACACTCAGAAATACCTAATATAGGCCTGAAAGACAGCTGCTAAGATAACACAAGGCAATATTTTGAAAACAAATCAGAGAAGAAATAAGCCCAGGCTCATTTAATCCCATATTGTCAGGATCTGTTGTTACTTACCTGCGTGTCCTGTCCAGGTGCTGTTCTCCCTACCTCCAGTGATGGTAAGCGGCTTCCGCATTTGATACTGCAGTCAAGTGACTGCTAGGTGGGAAATTCGAACTTGCTCTTCTATTTAAACAGGCTCTGAACACTTTTTCAGAGTCAGAGCAACAGGTTATTTATCCTAAAATGTGGCTCCAGTTAGATTGTTCTTTCTGTCTTGCACTATACCTTGTGTTCCTGTGTTTGACCTTGGCTAGCCTCCTGACCACACTTATTGGAAATTGTCTTGTACTTCTACTGCCCACATGTGTATCAGACCTCCAGATTGTTGACCATCTCTGCCCATCATACCAGAGGGCATTTCGCAGGGCATTGACCTGCGAACTCTCGGTAGCAACATCCGCACCACCTTGCGGCGGTTCTTGGTGATGATTGTGGGGGCTCGTTAAACTCTGTGCCTCAGCTCTGCCAGCACCAACTCTGGCTGATAGCAGATGTCACGTATATCTATATTAAGTGTTACACATATTTTACATGGAATTAGATGCTTGGCAATATAAATGTCCTATATGTATGCAAAACACATAGACAGTTGTTTGTCAGCGCTTGTTCTTGTTTTTTTTATACATATAGGGCATTTATATTGGCAAGCAGCTGGTGTCATGTATAATATGAGATTAATTGAGCGCCTGCTTATTTTTTCCCCTCACTCTCATACCAGAGGCTTAATTGAGCAGTATCTTAGGAGGAAAATGAAAAAACTTTGTTTGATTGATTGAAATGGGTGGTACTTAATAGGTAGGATGTTGGACTTTAATGTGACATTTACAGTTTTTTATTTTGCACGTTGACGTAAGCTTCCAATTTGTAGAGGATCCAAAGAGTGGAGTGTAGATATGCACCTTGTTGTGAGCTGCATGGATAATCAAGGCGCAACTGTGAAAAACTAAGACATTTTTCAGTTCGTATCAAGTGTGCTTCATATACAACCTCCTCTGTCTGTACTGAAATTTACAGTACCACTTAATATATTCTGTATGCTGAGAAACACTGCTAAAATCTGTTTTAATTCCGTATATAGTAACAACATTAAATCCATTACACATTTTCTTTATGCTAGGTGTAGTTTTATCGTTACTTGTTTTTATATATTTGTTTAAATTACACAGTATCAGCTCTTGACAGGTGCCTGATCAAACCATTTGGTTCAAAATAATGTCACTGGACAATTACATTTTCAGTGACAATCAATTGCCCATCCCAAACCCCAAAAAAATCAAATTGTGGTGAGAATGTGTCAATCAGTATGATAACGGCTAAATTGACTTTCTGTTCTTGATCCACAGAATAACAACCACTGCTGCCTGCATGATGGATCTGCGCAGATACCCCCTGGACCAGCAGAATTGTACACTGGAGATAGAGAGCTGTAAGTGTTTTGCACAGGATTCCATGATTTTTATTTGTTAACATAGGCAGCAGTTTAACTTCACCAAAGTTGTTTCAAATCAAATTAGCAAGATGTGGTTGACTGTATTCTTCTTATGAGTTTTACAGGTTGTTTATTTTACCATTTTGATTCAATGTGTATTATGGATCTCTTGGTGTTCTATTATGACATCAAGGATAAATCAAGCTTTAACTTAAAGATCATTAACATAACAATTAGTTTTTTCCATAATTTGAAGCAATTAAATTAAAAGAATACTATGCATACATTTTTCTTTATCCAAAATATCCCCTCCCCCCCCAGGGCCCTCTTAAGAACATCTTGGGCCTCCGAAGGGAGAAGGACAATCCTAACACTGGTGCATCTTGATAGGAGCTTAGCTTCTGAGACTGTAGGTGCAAGGCTATGAGAGAGCTTTCTTTTGGACTTGATGAGGATTAATAAGGAATTGTGGCCTATCCGATTAATATTTAGTGATGTTTGTTTTACCAACTTCCTTTTAATTGGCCACTTTCTTGTCCTTCCCCAACTAGAGTTACATAATTGAGCAGGTGCTGCTTGAAAAATATATTAGTACATCAGTATGTGTAGTCAATTTATGGAAGTTGATCTGAGTCACTATCCCCTATTAGGGTTCCGTGGATCATTTTGCCATATTAGCTTGGGAGATGAATTATTTTACGATATAGAGGAATCATGTCAGGAACCTGGAGCCATCTGCAGATTTTGGCACAACCCTGTCTAGAGCCGTGAAGTCAAACATGCATTTGGTCTTCACCATGGACCCCCACAAGGGAGTGTGGGTTTAGCTGTAAGAGATGTGTAGGTTGCACTTCTCCAGGAGGGCACTCAGCGAGGTAAGTAGAAGTAATAATATAGTCTGGGAAGTCAAGGTCAAGCTGTGCGGTCAGTGCAGTACACGAGGAGGATCCAAAAGAGTAGTCAGACAGACAGGAGTCGAATAAAAGAGCAGACTTACAGAGCCAAAGGGAGTATCCCAAAGAAGTGTCAGGAATAGTTGAGTCAGGAGCCATGGAGTCAGATGAAGGGTTAAAGAACAACATAAATGCCTGGAGCTAAAAAGACCTAATACTTTGGCACCCTAATGGTGCCAGAGCCTTCCTTAAATAGTGCTGGGGTTGAGGAGTACTCACCGGCGTAGTGTCCAGTTGCATAGCAACTGCATGCAGAAGTTTTGGTGCGTCTGGTTGCTCGGCAACCAGACATGACTTCCTGCTGCAGAGAAGGTGCCCGTCCCTGTACGGATGAAAGAGCACAGGGACGGTGCCTGACAATCCAAAACATTTTACAAAGAACAGAATGATGAATGGATACAGTATTAGTCTGAGTATATCCTCAGTAACACAATATTGAGTAAGCTATCTAATTCCTCTAGTGAGTGATTGTATAAATGACAGCCTCAGACAATATGAGCAGCAGAAACTAAATCAATGTTAAGGAATTCTGATGTGGCGATGTTTGACATAAACTTGTACTGCCATGAGAACTGTCACGAGCCACCGCATTACTCACAATGGCTCAGATGCTGTCTCTGACTGCGTCCCAGCTGTCAGGCCGCTGGGACGTCACTTCTGGCCAGGGTATCCCGGTTACCTAAGCAATGGCTGGGACCCTTTTTCTCCACTGCCGCCGCGCCCAGTAAGTCAGAAAGTCGGATGGCATTAATATTGCCACGCAGCTGGTACCACATACAATATGGGATATACCGAGCGCGGGCTTATTGCCAAGCAGCTGGTACCATATATAATGTGGGATATACCGAGCGCGGGCTTATTTTTCTCTGGTTTTGTTTAAAAATATTGCCTTTTTGTCATAGCAGCTGTCCATCAAGCCTATTTAAGGCACATTTGGGTGTGGCTAACAAGCCAGCCTTTGCTAGATGTAAACCCCTATACCTGGGAGGTGAGTGCATCTGATTTTAACTGCATTTTAATAGTGTTTAAAGCATACAGGTCAGTGTAGGACCTGCATATAATGAGGTACCCTTGACGTTGGGATGCAGGCTTAAGTCTTTTGATCAAAATATGAACTAATACCTCATGTTTTCATTTTGCTAGACACACACAGATATGCAGTTTAAAGGATAAGCACTGACAATTGTCTTTTTTGTTTTGTATACATATATGGGCATTTATATTGCCACGCATCTGGTACCACATACAATATGGGATATACCGAGCGCGGGCTTATTGCCAAGCAGCTGGTACCATATATAATGTGGGATATACCGAGCGCAGGCTTATTTTTCTCTAGAAAGTCGGATGTGCTGGTGCAATTTAAACTAATTTATTAGTAGCCTGCTGAGGCTGATTGTGACCACCTAGGTTGCCCTATTCTGATTGTCCCTGTTCAGTATGTAAGGCAGGGAGGGCTTAGCATCCCTGTCAGTTATAGGTTCTGTGTTTCCCATTCCTGGTCTGCTCCAGGGTGAGGTCGGTTAGTTTTTAGACTCTGCTTCTTTGCTGATATCCCCTGACGTCTGCCTGTATTTTAGATTTTTCATGCCTGCTACCTGCCTAAACCTTTGGCCTGCTCCTGTTTACTCTGCTTGCTACAAACCCACGACCCTTGAACAGTTCTTGCATTTGTCTCTGTTACTCCGGTTAGTCCTCCTATCACCTGCATTAAAGTCTCCAAACATAAGCTCCTACTACCTAAGAGTGAAACCCTGGGGACATTTGAGTATCTGTGAGCATTACTCACTCTACGGGAATGGTGGCTGCTAAAGATAAAGACCTCTATCTCTAGTTCTAGGAGTCCATGTTTGAGACGCTAGCCTAACAAGAACTGATATATGGGGTAAGCTTCTGGTTACTATTCTTATGTTGGGGCTGCCTCTGTATGGATGGCAAAATGACGTCCTATTCAATGGCAATTGAGAGAGTAATATGCAGACATCTTACAGGGAAGTGAAGGGAATACTACCCCAGGCTTTCCTAACAATATATCAGTTTGACAAGTGGCAAGTACTGGGATGGCTGTGAATTCCCCACTCCAGTAGTCCAATTAACAGATGGGATAACACAGCTTCTCAGCGCAGATCTTACGAAAGATGGAGTGATGTCTGTGCTCCTATGAGCTGAGTGGAGAGCTTTGCAGGGGAGCTTGGGATCCAGTCCACAGACCTCCAAAGCAGACACAAGCCACTCATATAAACCAGCAAGGCTGCAGGAGGAGGTCTAAGGGTGCAACACTTCTGCATCTCATCAACTCTGTGCAGTCCTCTGTGGGTTTTTAGTGAGCAGCTCTTTGTAGACTAAAGTTAGTAA
The DNA here is from genome assembly GCA_036250195.1 of Mixophyes australis. Lineage (NCBI taxonomy): Eukaryota > Metazoa > Chordata > Amphibia > Anura > Limnodynastidae > Mixophyes > Mixophyes australis. Next base: position 45,670,742 of record JAVHZZ010000009.1, on the reverse strand, counting down.
GAGGCAGGTGGGTAATGGGAGTATACAGTTGCAGCTGCAGTCTATAGACAAATTTAGGCTACTCCAGTCCCCAGCTTCTGGTGTTGAGTAGACCGCATGCTGAGAATCGAACGTGGGTAAAGACTCGTGGTTCAGAGTGAGCTCAAAAGATACCACTTAGTGTGCTGCGCAGATATAAGATGATTTAGTGTATTTCAGGGACAGGATGATCCCTGATGTTTGTAGATTAGGGGATTATGTATGTTAAGGCTATTGTGTAAGGGGCAGTATCATGTCTGTGCTAGCAACTGGGTAAGAAACTGGGTTCTGTGTTTGACAGCTTAACTCCAAATCTAGATCTACTTATATTAGATCTTCTTAGATCTACAAAGATTGGTGCGCAAATTTGTTTGGGCAGGTAAGCCACCTAGGTTTTGCCATGATATTTTATATAGACAGACGACTCAGGGGGGCTTTCAACTCCCTCACTGTGCTAATATTATCAAGTGCTACTTCTAAACAGGGTGATGGAGTGGACCAGAATGACACCCTTTAAGCAGTGGATTCATATTAAAGAACATGCAATGGGGGTCTCCACAACTATATTTCCCTGGTTGCCCAAACTCGCACTCACTTCACATCCCAGCTGGTGGTTAATGGACAAGTACATGCCTTCTCTCTCTTACAGGACAGACTAGGCCTATCTGCTTCAGAGTTTTGGTCATACCTGCAAATTAGACACTATTTACAATCGAAAGATGTTATGGAGGGCGTGAGTAGAGGTCTGACTTGCTTTGAGGGGTTGTGCTGCGTCTGCACTGAACACAAACATACCATCTCAAAGATATACCAAATACTCATTGTTAACTTCATTAACATTGTTAACTCCAAATTACCTGTTTATACTATTACTTGGGACAGAGAATTGAGAAGAGAAACCTCTGAACAATTTTGTGCCAAAGCTTTTGAATACATGATGGCGAGCTTCTCTAGCCTCTCTGTGGTGGAGACGCGATACAAGATCCTCTCCCATTGGTACAGATGCCCTTCTCAACTTAGCAAAATGCACCCGGATGTCTCGAGGTCGTGTTGGAGATGTGGTTCTGAACCAGGAACCACCTTCCACATATGGTGGTCCTGCTCTGTGATAGCGACATTTTGGAGTAGGGTGAAAGCTATTACAGAGAAGATTTTAGGCACCTTGGCCCCAGATAAACCAGACTTCTGGTTATTTAGTATCTCAAATACACCAATTTCTCAATACGAAAAATCCTTACTTTGGCATCTATGTAATGCCGTCTTAGCAGTTGTTCCAGTCCACTGGCAGTCTCCTGTGTCCCCTGACATACGGGAGTGGTTTAGATGGATTGACCTTTATTGGTTTATGGAGGACATATACATCTCCAGCCAAAAGAAGGTCACTGAAAACACAGCAATATAATATGGCTATGATGGCTTGAATTTAAAGAATCCTTGTCTTACCGCTCTCTTAGCGATTAGGGTTAACTATTCTCAAGTGGGGATCTGAATGTTAATAGATGTTTATGCGAGAGGTCACGTTACATGTAAACACTATCTCTTTTATCTGGGCTTTATACACCTCTAGGAGTTACCCCCCTCCCCTATCCACTCTTACCTTCCTTCTCTTTAACTTTTCTTTGTCTTTATGTCTGTCATTACATCTTTATATAATTGTTCTGTATTGTATATTCGTAAAAAATAAATTATTTTACTGTGGCTTAAATTATGAATCTTATATGTGACTCTTAGTTTGAAACATGCCTTACTTGTTGCATGTACTTCATGTTTGTACTAATTTTGAAGATTTAGTAAAAAACAAATTACACAAAAAAACAACAACTGAGTTCTTAAGTCTTTTACGCAATGGAAAATAAGATGCAACGGATCTTAAGATCTTAAGTTCATCTTAAGATTCGCTTCTTATTTAAAGGTGAGAAAGTGTTACATAACGGCAAATGTGAGAGGTGCGAAGGGTTTGTTTACAAATTTTAAAACACAATCGAAGTGTATTATGCAGGACAGTTGTAACCTCATTATTCATTTTAACACACATATTTATATAACCTGGGACATATGACTTTGAAGTGATTTTAATGAACTATATTAACACATCTTCTTATTCACCTACATGAAAGATTGTGTAATGTGTTTGATGTGAACTAAGAATGTGGATGCAAATTCATTGCATAATAAGTCACTACCATAAATAAACATGCATATTAAAATTAGTATATTATAAAAATATTTATCATGAACGTATAAAATAGATACATAGTAGAGTACATACAACTTCCACACAGATAAAGGTATGAGTCAATCTCATGACTCCATTGTTGGAAGGTGGATTGCCTAACCACTAAGGCAATGTTAAGTTGGAAAAATAAATACATTCTATAGACTGGAGTGAGAAGCACAACAACACAGCATGTGTGAAACAGATGTAAGAGCTACTTAATAGTACTTTAAAAAAGAAAACAAAACAACACAGCCACTCTTCCTTATTACCCAACAATATATGTCAGTTAGGATCTGCACGGGTACCTTAGTGATTAGCACTTCTGTCTCACAACACTGACGTCATTAGTTCAAATACCAAGCATGGCCGTGGCATCTGTGTGCAGCTTGTGGCCCTTATTCATTAATAAAAGAAACACAAGAGGAACTTTGCCCTAACCAGCCTATGTTTTGATTTTGCAAGGGCTAGAATTAAGATAGTATGTAGCTAATAAGCAAAGTAATGGTTTGTTTTCATGTAATAGACAAACACTTAATAGCTTGATTTTAAATCTGTCATTCAAACATGATCTACTAGACACTCTACCACAATGATAAATCTGTCCTCATATTTTAGATGTATCTCCCCCTCAAATGCAACTTTGTTAGGGCAAGGTGCAATTTTTATTTATTACAATGTTTTACTTTCAACAAGGATTCTGGCCCACAGGTCACATTCACATTATTATGTGCATGCTGACATCTATTACTATGAATGGCCTAAGACTCAGAAGGGGGTGGCTTGAGTTTGAGGGGACAGGCTAATTGGAGTAAAAAGCAACATTGTCTTGAAACCTTGTTTTTTCACCATCTACGGCTTGTATGTTATGTTCTGTACTTAGCTTTACAAAAAATCAATGCAGACCACAGTGGAGCAGCACAGTTGTTTTAGTCACTCGTACTACTGCCTTACAGCACTGGGGTCATAAGTTCAATTCCCAACCATGGTTTAATCTGTGTGGAGTTTGTATGTTCTCTTTCAAGTTTGTGTGGGTTTACTGTGATATTCTTAGTTGATGTATGCTATGCTCTTTTTCAAATTTTAATTTGACCTCACATTTAACATTTACCTCCCCCTTCAATGCAAAATGGTTTTGGGAAGGAGTTAATTAGGTTTGGCATTTGGCATATACCTTCCTTAATGATTCAGGTCCCTAGGTCACCTTATGTGTATGATATTACTACGAATGGCCTACCTTTTGGAGAGAGGCGGGTTGTAGTTGAGGACACAGATTTTTTTTTGTGAAATGCAATTAGCAACTGACAAACTTTTTTCTATCATCTACTATTTGTATGTTATGTCCCCATCTTTTAAACAGGGCCTGATTAAGGCTCACAGCCGCCCTAGGCTAATATATTGGTGCCCCTCCCACTTTGCCGCTCCCCACGCCACCTCCCACCATCAATGTGTGTGTAATTATATATATATATATCTATATATATATATACACACACACATATACACAAAATTGTAAAATATTAATTAACTTCATCTCTTACCTGATCTTGCAGCGTAGACTACCTGATGTTCTCTTTTGCTTGTTCTTGGAGCGTCGTCAGTTGGCTGACTTCTGGAAACTTGGAGTCCTGTATTTAAAATAGTACAAAATTTTAACAAACCCTGAGAGATTCAAATACAACATTCAATTATGACCATATAAAACAACCCCCTAGTACAGACATAGGCAATAAAATATATGAAAATTATTTACAATCATATACTAATATCTACCAGCCCTGACTGTCTAGTGTTTAGCATTCTAGTCACCGCCACACAATACAGAGATCATGCCCCCACAAGCTATTTCATCAGCTCCCCCCGCCAGCCACTACATCCCCCCAGCCATTTTTATCAACCCCCGCCAGAAGGTTTATGTTCCCCATCATCCAAATTATTACCCACCCAGCCACTCATTAGCTCAACCCCCCAGTCATTTCATTAGCCCTCCCTAGTCAATTTGTCACACACACCCCCTTGTCAATTCATTAACCCCCTTAGTCACTTCATTAACTCCCCCAGTCACTTCATTAACCCCCCACAGCCACTTCATTAACCCCTCCCAGTCACTTCATTAACCCCTCCCAGTCACTTCATTAACCCCTCCCAGTCACTTCATTAACCCTCCCAGGTCACTTCATTAACCCCACCCCTCAGTCACTTCATTAACCACCTCTCAGTCAAATCATTAACCCCCCCTCAGTCACTTCATTAACCCCCACTCAGTCACTTCATAAACCCCTTCCAGTCACTTCATTAACCCCCCTCAGTTACTTCATTAACCCCTCCCAGTCAAATCATTAATCCCCCCCGCCAGTCACTTCATTAACCCCCCCAGTCAACTCGTTATGCCGCCCCTCCCAGTCACTTCATTAACCCCCTAGGTACTTCCTTAACCCCCCTCACCCCATCAAGCAGTTTCCAGTTAATCACTCACCCCCTGATATTTTACAAATAGAACTTACCTTGAAATCTTCTGCTCCTCTTCTTTCCTGCACTTCTGTCTTCTTGACAGGCAGCTTACAGCACATCCCATGCTGTTAGCTGCCCTATCAGTGCAGCAAGTGTGGTCATGTGATCATTTCACATGAGCACACTAAGCTTAGCACCACAGCTGCACTGACAGGGCAACTAACAGTATCGGATTTGCTGTTAGCCGCCTACTACAGTGTAATTAGCTACACTGACAGCCGGGACCGCCCCCCTTGAGACCAGGAGCAGACGATCACAGAGTAGGCAGCGCCAACAGTTTAGGTAGGACATTTTTTTTTTAAATCCCTGTTAATTGTGTCGGCGCTGCACCCCCTAGGGACCCAGCGCCCCAGGCTGCAGCCTGATCAGCCTAATGGTTGATCAGGCACTGCTTGTAAAGAAAAACACTGCAGCCAACAATGGGTCTGCACGGCGGCTTAATGTGTGGCACCTCTGCCTTCCAGTGCTGGTGGAGTTCGATTCCTGCCCATTGCCTTATATGTGTGGAGTTAGTGTGGCTTTACTTGCAAAATCCAAAGACATACTAGTAGCTTCATTTGCTGCTAACAAATTGACCCCAGTCTGTCTGTGTTAGGGCTTTTACATTGTAATCTCTGTTGGGACAGATTGCCTTCTCTGTACAATGAGGCAGAATTAGTGGTGCTATATAAATAAATGTTGCGATGATGTAGTAGTAGCGAGACAATCTAGCTTAAATGTTATTAATGGTTTTTTTTAAATCTCCATTCTTTATTGGCTTAATACCCACATGTTGTGCAATTGTAATATATTAATAAAGACACACATACCAGTGACTGTGTTTGATTACATTATGTAAACGTTAACATTTTTAAATAAAAAGCATATGTAAAATAATACAAAAAAATTAACCATATAGATCATTTAATAATTTTAGATCTTTTTTTAAAAAAAAGAATAAATATTTTGAAATTTTTGGCGCATAGCGCCTGATGTGGTCCGAAATTTACACCTCCGGAGGCGGATTTCGCGGCCTGAAGGAGGTGTATTGGGGAGTTGAAAAAGAAAAAAAAATGAATACATGCCTATCGAATGTTGAAAACACATAGGAGTTAGCAGAGACATGTACTGTTACAAAACTTTCACATTACAGCAATGTCTAATCGGATGCAAAATACATTTGGAGCAAGAGGCCTAAGGCTTTTTGGTTGCAGATTTGTATATATACTCATTTCTGTTGTGGCCAGGGTGGGGGTTGGGGTGGAGAGTGTATTTTCCAAAAATACTTTGTAGGCCCATCATGATGGAAACCTGTGACATTTATAAGTATGTCTACTTTAATTGACCATGTGTGAAATCAGGGATTTATTACCAGTACAATGGATGTTTAAATGGGAGAAAAATATGTAAAGGCTTTAATGTATATACTTACCATCTACCAATGCATCCACCTCTTCGCTGACCTCTACCATTTCCTCTTCCAGCACTGCCTCCGATACCTCCTCCTCCTCAGGCTCCACCACCACCTCCATCTCCTCCTGCTCCACCTACTTCACCACCACCTCAGCCATCTCCTCCTCCTGCTCCACCACTGCATCAGTCATCTCCTCCTACTGCTCCACCACCCCCTCAGACACCTCCTCCTCCCCCTCTAGCTCTTGTCTGAGATGATGTCTACAGTCTGTTAGAATAAATATAGCATATAAGTGTATTGTAAAAATATTAACCTGGATAACAATTATATAGATGTAGTCAGATAATAATGTGATCAGACATTGTTAAACATTTATTTTGCACCAGAGATAAACATAATCTTTACCAAAAGGATATAAACATGACAGACACACACCACTTTCACAAGGCCTGTAACAATGTTTGTTTTAGGCTTAGGGATGTGTAAATCTCAGTTTTAGTGTATAATTAATATTTTTTTTTGGGGTCCATCAGAATTAAATCAACCATATAATTACTGACTGATTAGGGAGATATATTACAGAAGGTATTTGTGTTTGACCTGCTAATATGTGAAATCATCTTAGTCCAACTGTGAGCATTGTTTACAAAGATGGCGTTCAACTCTTTTTGCAATATTACACATCTGCCACTTTAATATTATAAATGTCTGTCAGGTAATATCAGTATGTTGCCTTAGTGGTTACACAATCCGTTTTCATCAGTGGAGTAATGAGTTTGATTCCTGACACATTTTGTGGAACTTGCCTATATTGCATGCTGAAATTTGTGTGGATCTTCAACACAGACAAGCACATGTTCCAAATAAAGTGAATCCAAACAAATAGAAAAAAAACACAGATAAAAGGGAAAAAACCTAAGTACCAAAAAAAACAGATGGCAAAAAATTACAAACAATTTTAAGTCCAATTATTATTACTATAATATTATACATCAACGAATGTCCATAGCAAATTATTTAAACTGTGCATCTAAAAGATTTAGGGGTATAATATTTCATTGTATAATTATTAACATTAATAAAAATTATAACAGAAAAAAGTTTCTTATGAGAGAAGTTCATGCTCAACTTTTCTTTTTACTCTATATCGTGCAGATATTGTTTCCACTGCATGTTGCCTTAGTGGTTAGACAATCCACCTTTCAAAAGTGGGGACCTGAGTTCGAATCCTCACTCATGCCCTTATCTCTCTGGAGTTTATATATCCTCCCCATGTTTGTGTGGATTTCTTATGTGTCCCATATGAAAGAGTACGCTTGGTTTAAGTTCGTACAAGTTTAACTAGAGATGCTCACTGACCCCCTTTTAGTGGTTTTGGTTTTGGATCTGGAATAGCTTCGTGTTTTGGTTTTGGATTTAGCAAAACCACCCTTGTGTGTCTTGGTTTTGGATCTGTATTTTTTTAGACAAATTGCTAAAATATGCTAAAAACACATAATTTTGCTTTTTTTTTGATCCTGCATTATTATTAACCTCAATAACACTAATTTCAAGATATTTACAGTCAATTTTGACCACCTCACAAATCACAATATTATTTCCATACACTTTTGGACAAAATCTGCAGCGACCTGGCTGGATGGTAAGTGACAGAGCAATGACTCAAACACACGGCAGTTCTTACCACATCTGGGACACATTGGCACACAGCAGTGGCAGAAAAGAAAAGTGGAGAAGGATGGAATTGTCCTTGGATTATAAAACCAGTTATGGTTCATTTGATCGCTCCTCCTGTTTCTTGGATAAGTGAGATAATTCTAAAGCTAATACATGGCAACGAGCGCCGACTCCGCCCACTCGCTCCCCGGGAAGTGTGCTTTTATCAGACACACACCAATCCAGGGTGCTAGACAATGCACTAAAAAGAGCCATTGTAAATCCCAGCAAAAAGCCAGTTCATCAGTGAGCTTCGAATCAGCCCCAATTCCCACAAAATTATAATCTAGTTAGGTACCTTTCATGTAAAGTTGCAATTACAAACACTTGATGTAACAGCAGCAAAGTGAAAGGTATTACATATACACGTCTATTTAGACATCTATGCTTACATTTCTTCTGCAAGCAACGTTGTTCTTTGTTGATAAAAGAGTTGTCTTTATACCGTTCAAAAATTTTTTAAATAATCCTCCACCATTCTTTGGATATTGATTGCTGATAGTAGGATCAGGTGGAGTTACAGCAGAGGTGTCACTAATTCTGGTCAATACTTTTACAGTAGACAAGACCAGGGGGTAAATGTATGATGCTGCGATTTTTTCAACTCGCCGGAAATCGGCGACTTTGCATTGAAAATTGAAAGCGGCTATAGCTTGTAAAGGCAAGTTTGCCTTTACAAGCCATCGCCGCTTTAAATTTTCAATGCAAAGTCGCCGATTTCCGGCGAGTTGAAAAGATCGTAGCATCATACATTTACCCACAGATGTCAAAATGTTGTGCTGAGTCATCTGCATCATCAATGGGTGTCTAAGATTTTTGCTAAGCACACAACAGTGTATAGCACATGTAGGTAACATTGGCACACAGAGCTAGCTGAAAGGAAAAATGGTGCAAGATGGAATTGTCCTTGGGACTTCCCACCCACCCTTATGTTGGATCTTAAAAAGGACATGCACACTTTAACAAACCAAGCACTTCAGCCACAAAAGTGATACTCCTTGTGGCTGAAGTGCTTGGTTTGTTTGGGCCCACATAAAACAAGGTAACAATGACCTTAAGCCACCTAAGGTAACAGTGGTGTTAATGAACTCTACTGTGGCAAGATGTTGTTGTCATCATCCTCAGCCTCGTCCTCACCCTCATCAGTGTATACATCATCCTCACACATTATTAATTCATCACCGCTGGAATCCACTGTTACAGAAGTCTCAATATTTTGAACTAATTGGCGTAAAAAGCCTTCCCCGTGGAACTTGAAGTTCATTTTTATGAACATTATCTTTTCCACATTTTGAGGAAGTAGCCTTCTACACCGATCGCTGACAAGCGTCCCATCTGTGCTGAAAACTCTTTCCGAGTACACACAGGAGGGTGGGCAGCTTAGGCAGTGCAAAGCGAGTTGGTACATGGGTCTCCAAATTCCCTTTTTTTCCTCCCAGTATGTAAAGGGAGTGTCTTATGTGTCTATTTCTATGCCGTTGTGAAAATAATCCTCCACCATCCTTTGGATGTTGATAGTAGGATCAGGTGAAGTTACGGCAGAGGTTTCACATTTTTTGGTCAATTCTTTTAGACCCGACCAGATGTCAAAATTTGGTACAGAGTCATCTGCATCATCCCTGGGACTCTTGGGAAAGTTACGTTTTTTCCTAGCAGCAGGTGAGTGAGAAAGGGAAGCAGGAGACGCCTCCCTGTCACGTAACACTTGAGTTGTCATCTTGCTCACAAGCTCCTTGCTTCTCTTCAGATCTGGGTCATTTGGAAATAAAGAGAAGACATAGGTCTTAAACCGAGGATCAAGCACAGTTGCCAAAATGTAGTCATCTGATCTCAAGATTTTGATAACTCTTAGATCCTGGTGAAGCGAATAAAGTACTTGATCTACAAGTCCGACATACTTAGCATAATTGCTTTGTTTAATCTCCTCCTTCAGTTTCTCAAGCTGCTTTTCCAAAAGTCTAATTAAGGGAATCACTTGACTAAAGCTAGCAGTGTCTGAACTCCCTTCACAGGTGACTACTTCAAAAGGTTTCAGCACCTTGCACAACACGGAAAGCATTCTCCACTGCGCTTGACTAAAATACATCCCCCCTCCTTTCCCAATGTCATGGCTTGTGGAGTAAGTGTGGATGGCTTTTCGCTGTTCCTCCACCTGCAGAAGCATATACAGAATGGAATTCCACCTTGTCACCATGTCTTGCTTCAGTTGGTGGCAGGGCAAATTAAATTTCTATTGTAGCTGCTGCAATCTCCTACATGCTGTTGCCGAATGCCGGAAATGTCCAGATATTTTACGGGCCACAGACAGCATCTCCTGTACGTCCCTGTCATTTTTTAAAAAGCTCTGCACCACCAAGTTTATTGTGTGAGCAAAACAGGGAATATGATGGAATTCACCCAGCTGTAATGCCCTCACAGTATTAGTGGCGTTATCTGAAACAACATATCCTGAGGAGAGTCCAAGCGGGAAAAGACATGTCGCTATGACATCCCTTAGTTTTTGTAACAGATTGTCAGCTGTATGCCTCTCAGTGATGCTGGTGATACACAGAGTAGCCTGCCTCTGACAAATGTGACATACTTGGGTACATGCTGCTGCTATTTCTGCTGGTGAAGGCGAAACACCAACCCAGTGGGCTGTCACAGTCATATAATCTTTACTTTGCCCAGTTCCGCTTGTCCACATATCTGTGGTTAAGTGTACAGTGGGTAGAATGGCATTTTGCAGCCCAATAATAACATTTTTATAAAACTTCTGGTAGAGGTAAGGAATAGCTTTTCTACTGAAATGGTGTTGTGATGGAATTTGTTAATGGGGACACAAGACCTCAAGTAACTGTCTAAAACCAGCTGTATTAATAGTGGATATTGAATGCAGATCTAATATGAGTATAGACACCATGTCGTCTGTGATCCGCTTTGCGACTGGGTGACAGCTTTCATACTTGCTTCCTCTTGCAAAGGATTGTTTAACAGTCAATTGTTGTAAACTACTAGTAGTCTTCTTCTTGGTCTACTTCTGGGATGAAGATTCATCCCCAGCAGCAGCAACAGCAGCTGCAGTGGGACTAATGCTCAAGAATTCTTCAGAGGAATCAAGGATAGTGCAGGAGTCATCTAGCCTTAGCAACATGAATGCAGGACAAACTCTGATCGCTACTGAGGATATTGATGAGGACGGTTTTGTGGGTGTAGATTGCAGGCGTCGGGATGTAGGTGAGAGAAGAGTCCTAGCAGATGATGGACTGCTTGTTGTTATTTTTTTACCATAACTTTCTGATTTTCCAACACCTTGGGCCTGATTCATTAAGGATCTTAACTTAAGAAGCTTCTTATTTCAGTCTCCTGGACAAAACCATGTTACAATGCAAGGGATGCAAATTAGTATTGTGTTTTGCACATAAGTTAAATACTGACTGTTTTTTCATGTTTTTTCCAGATCAGGTCAAATGGCATAGCATGGATGAGTTTCCTAGATGGTTAAGGTCCCTCCCTCGACTGACTGTGGCTTTACATACACTACAAATAGCTAGACAACTGTTGGCAGGATTTGGGTAGAAATAATTCCACGCATAAAAAGTGGCTTTTTTTGGTTTTATCTCTAGGCATGACAATGGCCTTCTTCTTATCACTTGCCAGAACTGCTTCCACTGGTGCAGGACTTACTCAAACAACATCATCCTCATCAACATCCTCATTAACGCCCTCGTCGGTTACACAAATATCCCCCTCATCCTGTTCCATTTCAAAAGTGGTATCCTCAATTTGTGTATCACTGGCTACACTCGGGCTGTTCAGGCACACATCTGCAGAAAGGTTGAAGGGGCCCTTCTTTATGGGTATACTATCAGAATGGTCACAATTACACATAGCACTTGTGCATGGACTCTCCTCAGGGATTGGTGTAATTTCTGAATCTGAGCGTACATTTTCATCTAATGCCTTACTGTTTTCTTCCAGCTCGGCTTTTACACGTAAAAGTATTTGTGCACCACTTTTGGAGTCCGAATTACTTGGTATTGCTTGGTCACGAGTGACCTTACAAGAAGATGCCTCAGTGACAATTTTAGATCTCGCACTCATAGAGAAAGGCGAAGGCCTTATTCTTTCTTTGCCACTGCGTGTGTAGAATGGCATGTTGGCAAAAAATTTTTTTTACGGCAGATGACTTTTCATGGATTACAGCTCTTTTTTTCTTCACAACGGTAAAAGGTGTTTTTTTTAATGTTTTTTTTCACTGACTTAAAAAGACTATGTACTTTGTCTTTTACATAGGCTTTACCAGATGACGTACGGGAATTACTATCATCAGGACTGGTGGCAGCAGCTGCTTGCTGCTCCTGCTCTACTGTGTACTGCTGTGAATCCATTTGGATAACATCCTACAATTTTTGGTGCAAATTCAGAAGAAAAGCCTGCAAGGACTAGTATATTTGTATTTCAGCAATGACAATTAGCAATGGAGCTTTCTTTAACACTGCTACCACCCTCCTCTTTCAATTCTTTAAGTTTGCCTGGCCAACTGCTCTACACCCTATCCTACACCTTCTGTATTCCTCTCTCAAATGGCGGTAGATCGCCATGGAGGGCGATATTTATAGATTTCAAAACTTGCGAGATCCGACAACGTCACAATTACGTTTTGCCTCGTTTTGGAATCCGAAAAAGTGCAAAAGTACCGAGCCAACTCGGCTCGGTACTCGGATCCTCTACGTTCGGGTGTACTCGGTTTCCGAGGAACCGAGCCTGAGCATCTCTAATTGTAACAAATTAAGCTGGTAAACTGTTATGTCTTTTATATCATTATTAGCGTATTATTAGGCCTTTTTCTAAAATATATAAAAAAATATATAGCCTATTAGATATTACACATCAACCACTTTACATTGCAATTCATTACAACTGTGCATCCACCAGGGTTGTTTTTTCTAAAAAAAAAAAAAAAGAGTACATTGTTTATTGTTTGATGTTAACATAAAAATAAATTGAAAAAAAAAAATTATTGTACATTGTTCCACACATGAAATAGTAAGCTGTCTGAAGTGTCCTCACTTTTACAGGCAATTAAGATTAATGGTTAAATGTATATATAAGGTTCTAGTTGGATCAGTTATATAACTATCGGTTAAGTGCAGATTCAGAGTTGTGGTCCCTAATTCATTTACAAATCCAGCCATGTGACACCTGTATGTAATGCTACTTGAAGTGACGTGTATGTGTGTGCTATAGCATTGTTTTTTTTATTATTTCGCTGACCACCCTGCATTTTTGTCTCCAATCACTTGCACTTACCAATCTTTTTTCCAGTTATGCACTTTTATTTCCTGTATCTTAGAATACATTTTATGATATTGTTTCTATATTCTTTCTCCATTCATATTAATATCACTATGGATGGATGCCCCGCTGCCAGTGATTTGCCACACTATCATTCATCTTATAAACTGATGAATGTTTTCTGGGTTTTTTGTTTGTTTTTAAGTGATGTTGAACAGAGTTAATCTGATTTAAAAAATGAAACCACTAATTGCAGCAAAAAATACATTGCCCTATGAAAATTGTCTTGTGAAGTTACCCATAAAATGGGGAGTGCAGGAGATGATGGAGCAGTATAAAAATGATAGAAAGGTGAAAAAAAAATTATTGTTGGAATTCCACATGGACAAATTCCGATGGGGAATACTGTGGAGAATGTTGTAAAATTCCAGTCAAATTCAGTGAGGTGAATCTTCCACCGAATAGTTTTTACAAATTTTCTCATCACTTATTAGTGAATATAAGACTCTGTGGGATGTTAGGGAACTAAAACATTGCTGATTTTTAGTAGGAGCACATTATGTAAGGCTCCAGCAGGAATTTACGTTGAATTGAATTTTTCCCGTAGAATATTTAAAATATTATGACCACCATTAAATTTCATTATCACCGATCAATGACGTCAGGCAACATCTACAAATTCAAAGATTTGGCAATCACCTTTATTAAAAAGTCACACTAATGAAACAACCTTGACTACTACTGATTTATTATTATGCACAGCAATAAAAAGTTACACATTATGCAATATGTATTGCCCATTCCTTTCAGTATGCTGCACCAAAACTACACAACAAGTTACTCTGCTAAACTGTTATGTAGAAAAAGTTGTCTAACAGAAGTAGGTTTGAATTATTTTTTAATAATGAAAACTGCACTGCATGTACATCACCGTATACTAAGATTCTTGATAACATTTTTGATAATAGCAAGCATAGGGTAGGCATTTGCACCCATTTGCACTTTAGCACAATTTTATCTAATTTGCTATTTTAAAAGCTTACAGTACTTTATGGAGATAGCCATCCAAGGCATGCTTATCATCCTTTACAGTGGCAATAGCTTGGGATGCAGTCAATTTGTTGATGTTGAAACTGTTGACCGCCAGATCGCTGACACTAAAAATGTCAACAGGTTCAGTGTGTTTAGGTGGTTAAAAAGGCAACATTTGTGACTGTCAACAAGTAGTAAAGTCAACAGTCACAATATCGACATTCAAAAGGCAATGTCAGTATCAGCTTCGCAGAGCATGTGTTATGGGGTTATTTTTTTTTTGGGTTTTTTATGGACATGGATTTTCTTTTTTAGATATAAAGCTGCCAGATCCAAGGATATAATTTCATTTTCTGGACATTAATTTTTTCATTTTAGGTATAAAGCTACTGTATTGCTGGCGGGTCTCCCAGCTGTATTATGCTTGTGCTGACATCGCTGTTTGAATGTGGACATTGTGACTGTCGACTTTACTAACTGTTGACTGTCACAAATGTTGCCATTTTAACCATGTAGACACACTGAACCTTTTGACATTTCTGACTGTCAATATTTTGGTGTCAACAGTCTAGCTGTTGACAGGTTCCGCGTCGACAGATCACACCCGACCCAATAGGTTGTCCTCAGTAATATTCAATAATACAGGTGGAATTAAAGTAGCAAAATATATTCTGCCTAACTATGTGCTTTTCTGACTTGTTTGTCCTCTACATTTCCCTGCAGTAGTTTTCAAACTGTCTATTACGTTTGTTTCATACTACCTATCTTTTTTTGTTGTTTAAGTTGACATACCTTAAGGAACAGCACAGAGGGAATAAAAACGATATACTTATATGTTGTAATATGCTACCTTTCATGCGATGCCTACCTGAAGCCACAGCACACTCATATGCAAGCATCTGTATCTAGAGATAATAGGCTTTAATATAGACAATTTGTTTCATGCTCTGAGCCCAGATTGTGCCATTTAGCTCCATCAGTACATCATGCTTTCCTCTTATTGTTTGTTTTCTTAATTATATTGTCATAATCTTTATTTTTGCCCATGACTAATGTCATGGGAAAGTTGTGAGAAATCAGTGATCAATAATTAATGTAATAATGCTCATAATTGAATTTATAAATAATGTTATAAAATCCTTCGAGGCTTGGCTATTTAAAATTGTACACCACATTAACAGATACATTTTCTTAGCTTTTTTATGTTTAGAAAATCTATTTAACTGATTTTTTTATAATGCATTTCTTGCTTTATCCCCGCAAATCTTTTTCAAGTATACAAAAAAATGTCAGAAGTAGGCTATAAATGTTTAAATCTTTCCTTAAGAACAAATAAATGTTAGGACCCACTTAAAAGAAGCATTATTGACTTGGCAAGCATTATCTTAAAACCCAAAGTATAGTGAAATTTCATATTTCTTTGAAATCTATGATTCTTAAGCTGTGCTTAGTTAGCTCTATGTTTACACAAGGGTGAATGTAGCACTATAAAGCATTTTTGGACACTCATTCTCTTAACATTCCTTTACCATTTGTAATTGATACTAAAGCATTAACATTTTATTTTCCTTCACTTGGCTGTTATCCTTCACCAAACCACTATTAAATTAATGTAAATCTGTGGCTAGGTGAAGGAATTCTATTCTGCGCTCTCATTAACTCTTTTTGCATCTGTGTGACCAAAACAGTGTTGGACTGGGACATGCAGGGTCCACCAAGCAGAGGAGGACTGGCAAATTTTAGCCCAGTGGACAAGAATCGATTCAGCAGCCTTTTATGAACATTTTAGAAACAAATGAGGGTGGTCCAGTGACCCACCCAAGGTAGCCCACTATGGGACCGGTCCAGGGGACAGATGCTTCCTTGCCCCCAGCCCAGGCTGCCCCTGCCACTAAGGGAACAGAATGGTAGGGGCCTACCAGAGGAGGTGTGGACATTCAACAGAGAGGCATGGCCAGCCACTCAAAGGAGTGTGGTCAGCCCATTGATGACATGGCTAGCACCATAGTGTAGTTATAAAGATTGCAGTGTAAAAAAAATAAAGAGTGCACAGGGTGGGCCCCCATATTGGGACAACATCCTGACTGTAGGAAAAAGTCACTTTAAATCGGGTCTGCCCCACAAGAATCAGAACAGTTGTCAGACTGTCCTCCTTTCCTACCTGTTCTTGAGGCTTTCACTGCTCATGACAAGCTAGGTGGTTGCTTGTCTGGATCCTGGAATGTTGGGGCCCTGTTTGTAAAATGGGTTAGAAACATAAAATATGGAAAGCCTAGCAATGAGTGATCCATTATTCAAGTACCATTGTACAAAATTAATTATAGCTGTAAAATTACAAAATTAGGTTTCCACACCAAACAATGTAAAGGTGCATTGTATGGGACAGGGAGAGAGAAGCAACCACAGACTTTGCTACGATATTGCCAAAATGAAACAACTGGAAACAGATGACAATAAAATCTTAATCTATCAAGAATTTTCAACTGTCACCCAAAAACAAAAATAAATCTCACTTGTTTATAAATATTTAGTGGAAAAAAACAAGTATTTGCTTTGTTCTTCAAAGCAAAACTAAACGCTAAAAATTACAGACAAACCTAGATTTTTGATAAACCAATTGTAGCCGAAATACACTTTTTTAATGCATCTCCTATCTGATGGTCAACTGCATGCTCACCATCTTGAACTATGGAACCCTGACATTCTTGCAAACCAACTCCCATTAAAGCAATGTAATGTTATTTTTTAGTAAGGCTTAGTAATGCTTCTTCCTAATGTTAAATTGTAAAAATACCAAAAAAGTTACTTTTTTATGAATACAAGGTGAATTGTGAAACAACCAGCATCTGAAAATGTACTGAAACATGCTGGTTCGTAAAGTTGTTATTTTCATGTTCACCAATTCATTTAAACTTTATTCCCGTCTTAATGAACCGAGCCATGTTTTTTTCCATACTAACTAAGTTGGATCAGAGAGACTTTGCACCTCTGAACAGCCCCTTATGCATTGATTTCCGGCTGAAAGGGTGGGATAGCAATGCACGGTAAGTAACAATTTACCTACACGCAACCTCTACCATATCAAACTCAATAAACTCTCCAGTTAAGATTAAAAAGGTCACAACATACCTAAAATAAAATAAAATAAATGTGACATTATTTATCTGCATGAAATCCACTGGAGGGCTGGAGATGACTCCACCTTTAGAGATGAAAGGATTAGTGAGTGCTACTTGGCCTCACACCAACCAAAAAGCAAAAAGTCACAATAGTGTTATCCATATGCTTTCAATACACAATTCTATATATATATATATATATATAGTACTAGATCAAGAATGGGAATACATACTACGCTCTCAACAAAACCCCACAAGAAGTTTTCCAAAACATCTCCTAATTACTATTGGAAAGAGATACCCCAAGTCTTATACTGGACAAAGATTTATGGAGGGCAAAAGCTATATCAGATACGCCCCCTTGTCGCTTCAACTCTGAGTGCACCTCAAAAGAATATTGGAGACTATTTGTAGGCATTTTAGGCTGAATGATATTTAACATTTGGAGCTCCCCCTTGTGGTGAGAGGAAAAGATAAAACATGGCAGCTAATTATAGTTTCAATGATAAAAGCACAGCGGTCACCCACAAGTTAGCCACCTACATTATCACTTTGAGGTCAGCTGGGGCATTATTATCTGGTAGAACTACCTGCTCATGCTACACTGCAGAAAAGATTGTCCCATTGTATTTCCCCAAAAGGACTCACCTGGATGCAACAGATAAGACTGTTGCTGGGACTCCCTCAGTTGACTGGTGGGAAATCTCACCCCCAATGGATTTTTGCTCTTCTTGCTGCTGAGTCTGCTAATGTGTCTATAAGAGGAATCTGCTAAAGTGGTCTGATTGGCAGCAATAGTTGTAAAGTCCAGTACCAGCTTAGGATAGAGAATCCTGAGGAGCCAAAAGGATTGACTTAACATGGCGGGCTGGAAGACTGCTGGACAAATCCTTCCTCCCTGGATGTCTCAGGTAAGCGAGAGACATCACACGGTAAAGTGTAAATCGTGGGGGAGCTCACTGGCTGTAAATGCATCAGCAGTCTATCAATAATAGCACTGACTAGGGTAGATTATCAATGAGAGTAGACATAGCTAAAACAAATTGCAGCCATATCATTATCATCATCATCATCATTTATTTATATAGCGCCACTAATTCTGCAGCGCTGTACAGAGAACTCATTCACATCAGTCTCTGCCCCATTGGAGCTTACAGTCTAAAATCCCTAACATACACACACACACACAGACAGACAAAGACTAGGGTCAATTTGTTAGCAGCCAATTAACCTACTAATATGTTTTTGGAGTGTGGGAGGAAACCGGAGCACCCGGAGGAAACCCACGCAAACACGGGGAGAACATACAAACTCCTCACAGATAAGGCCATGGTTGAGAATTGAACTCATGACCCCAGTGCTGTAAAGCAGAAGTGCTAACCACTGAGCCACCGTGGGGCACATAGTGTGGTGGCCGCCAAGTCATACCATTCAAAGTGAATTTTAACAAAAACACAACGTACTTGAGGGAGGGCTGCATCCAACTGTATTGGACAATATGCATTCCAATTAACTGGATGAAGAAAGACATTTCATACCTGGGTTTATAACTTCCCAAAAACCAGCATAATCTGTATACATGTAATCTCACCAAAATTATAAAGATCCTAACTATCTCATTTAATAGCAGCAAACCTCATAAAAAGTATACTGTTCCCCAAATTACTATAACTCTCTCCAGACCTTGCAAATATTATTAATCTGAAAAGACACACTAACTAGATGCAAGACTTCTCCTGTGCTGTCCCCCTCCACTGGAACAACCTGCCTCCCTCCATCCGTCTGTCCCCTAATCTTGGCTCCTTCAAACTGTCTCTCAAAAGCCATATGCTCCTCAAGGCCTACCATCCATCCACTTAACCTTCTCACTCCCTCTATCCTCATGCACTTGATCCCCTCTACTGACTCCTCTTGTGCATCCTGTCTGTCTCCCCGTCCCTTAGTTTGTAAGGTCCTATGAGCAGGGCATACTTCCCTTCTGTCTCAATACCATTTATTCCTCTCCTACTCCGCTGTACCTATTATACTTGGAGATAGAAGTCTTGGTTATTATTGTTTTACCCTGTACTGTGGCACCCTGTTATACTGTCTGCACTGTTAAACTGTATTTTTTGTAAGGCGTTGCGGATACCTTGTGGCGCCATATAAATAAAGTAGAATAAGAACTATATAGTCATTATTTCGCATATTCATTTGGAAAAATAAGAGACCTTGAGAAAGTACGGTCAAATGACAATAGTCAAAATAAAATGGAGGGCTCAAGTTTCCAAATATCTCGGCTTATAGCCAAGCGGCCCAACTATGCTACCACAGAGATTGGGTCCATGGCGAAAATCATTAAACCAAGTCTTGCTAAGACATAAATTAAACTAAACCCATATATACCCTTGTTTCCGCCCCTGCTAAAAGATCCAAACTTTTAAAATGGCATCTTACCCCTTCACCACATGGAAAAATACCAGAATTAGATCTATTGGGCAACTCCTTGATAAGCCAGTGTTAGGACTGCCAGCTATTATCATAAGCTTGCAGAACTAGTAGCAGAGGGCTTCACCTACAGCTGCCGCATTTCCCGTAGAGCTAGATATGCTCACAGCTACTCAGATACCCCCAGGTCTAAAACTCAATGTAGTGTAAGCTTATGAGTAACAGCGCAGCAAGGAAATAGGAGGTGATGACAGAAGGTAACAATAGTCAGGAACAAGCTAGGGTCCAAGAGCAGGAGCAATCAGTGTAGTCGGGTTCAGGCAAAGATCAGGGCTAGCAGCAAACAAGGGTATCCGAGTCACAAGCAAAGGTCAGGGTGACGAGCAAATAATCAGAAGTCTAGGAACACAAGCCAAACGTCATACACAGAAAATAATCCAGGAATCAGCACAGCAAGAAAGGAGCAGGTCAGCAGTCAGGAATTGAACGCTATAACCGGCAGGGAGGCTAAGCCCTCCCTGCCTTAACTAAATAGAGGAAACAATCAATATCCCCTGAGGTACCACCCAATAATAAACCCCAGGAGGCTGGTTAATTAATTGGCCATGATACACACGCGCATGATACACACCCTCATGCCGGCGATATACAGAGGAGCGTCCTGACTGTTGCCTTATCAATGGGCGAGGCAAAAACCGTAAGTGACATCTAGGTCATCATGGAGACAGCCGGGATGCAGGCAGACAGGGCAGCGAGTTGCGGTAGCTAGAGGCACCTCCACGGCTCGTAACAATACCACCCCCCTTGAGGAGGGGTTGAGGTACCCCGACATCCAGGTTCCCCAGGCAATTTTCTAAAGAACTCCTTAAGGAACTTGTCATTGTGGAGATGTCTCTGCGGAACCCAACATTGTTTGTTGCCTTTCCAGTGTACAATGAAATGAATCTGCCCCTGAGCTTTGTTGGAATCCAAAATCTTCTCTACAATGAACTTGTGGCATCCATCTACATTGACTGGCTACGATCTATGTGATCTGTGAAAATGAAACTTATTAGAATAAACAACAGGTTTCAGTAGAGAACAATGGAATGTGTTCAGAATTTTTAAAGATGGTGGCAATTTAAGTCTTCTTGATAATAGCAAATGGTCCAATGAATCTGGATCCTAGTCTCCTACAAGGCTGTCTGAGCTTGTTGTTCCAGGTGGAGAGC